>JAWQFJ010022767.1:27500-30442 GCA_034096865.1 Theodoxus fluviatilis | reverse complement strand
GGGGATAAGGGGCGGAACTAGGTGACGGGACGATTTGTGAATATCCCCAGGGTGCTGTGGCTGGTGTTTGTCCAGACATTAGCGCTCATTTCTCCCCTGGTCCAGCAGCCACCCTGATTAGAAGCAGGAGTTGCTGTCAGCAGCCTGTGTGCGGCTGTCTCACCACCCCCAGCCTTTGCGTCCACTTCACGCTGTTGTCTGCTCGACCCTGGCCCTGGCCACGGGGTGAAGAGTAAGGCGATCCTCGGCTGTTCAGCCCTCTCATTGGCCCAATCCACGTCACCTGCACAGCCACGTCGTGCGGAAGATGAATATGAAATCAGCTAATGAGCCTTGAAAATGAAGGAGGTCTCTGACTTTTGATGAAAATGAATAAGATATTTGTTTTTTAAAATTCACTGTCTTTGATTATTGTGCTTTGGTCGTTAAAAACCGCAATTTTTCTTTCTTCCCTTCCCTCCCTCCCTCTCTCCCTCCCTCCCTCCCTCCCTTCCTCTATCCATCCCTCTCTTGTTCTCTTTCTTCTTCTGTCCATCATTTGTTCTTTCTCTCTAACAAATCTTTTGACCCCATCATCGCCTTTGTACATGGGACTGGTATAGAAGAGAACTGAGGCAGAGGGAGAAGTTCATAAGAAACTGCTGCACGTGGACTGATGCACAGCGACCGCGCCAAGGAACTAGTGGACAGAGACTGCTATAGAAGTATTTCTTGACAGGGAGCGCTATGCGAGGGCTGCTGTACAAAGACTGTGCAAGGACAGACTTTCGGAGACTGTCACACACAGACACCGCTGAATGACCTCTGATGATCTCTGACTGCCATAGGAGGACTGTTGAAAAGGGACTACAATGCACGGACTGCTATGCAAAGACTACTGTATAAAGACTGTTGTTCAAGGTCTGCTTAATAAAAAGGACTACTACGTAAGAACTGCTATGCAAAGACTGCTGTGCGAGGACTCCTACCGAGGACTGCTAAATAAGGAACTACAGTTCAAGGACTGCTATGCAAAGACGTTGCACAAGGACTGTTGTACTAAGACTGCTATACAAGCACTGCTCAAAAAAGGTATGCTGTGTAAGAAGAGCTATGCAAAGACAGTTACTGAAGGATTGCAATACAATAACTGTTGAAATAGAACAGTTATGCGAGGACTGCTATGCAAAGACTGCTGTAGAAGTACTGCAATGCAAGGACTGATGAAAACGGACGGTTTTACAAGGACACTAGATTTCGTCACAAACACTACTCTACAAGACTTGTTGTACAAGGACTTCTAGACAAGGAGTGATGAACAAAAACTGCTGAAGACTTGTTGTACAAGGACTTCTAGACAAGGAGTGATGAACAAAAACTGCTGAAGACTTGTTGTACAAGGACTTCTAGACAAGGAGTGATGAACAAAAACTGCTGAAGACTTGTTGTACAAGGACTTCTAGACAAGGAGTGATGAACAAAAACTGCTGAAGACTTTTGCACAAGGACTGCTCTACGGAAAGGAATGCTGCAGGCCATGTAAGCCATTAACTACAAAATCACACGAGCTGTGAGAGTGGGAGCAAGTCAAGCCTCAATTTCCCTGGTTTTTCGCTATTTACATATCGTGTAGGGAGACAAGGTGGATCTATTCTTACCCACTAAACCACTTGGGGATTGCTCTTCAAGAACTACAGTGTACTGCATGGAGCTGTAATAAGAGGACGCCTGCTACATATGTACTATAACATGCGGACTCTGCAATATATGAATTGCTGAATAGGGACTACCCACGCACAATACGAGGACCACAGCTATACGTGAAGGACTATAAAATGAGGACCATTGCTGTACAGTGACTATAATGCATGGTCTACTGCTATACGTTAACTGATGTACAGGGACTATTATGCCTGGACTACTGCTGTATATTTACTTATGTACTTAATACAAGGACTATTGCTGTACATGAGCTGATGTACATAATACGAGGACCACTACTGTATATTAACTGATGTACATAATACGAGGACTACAGCTGTACATAAACTAATGTACATAATACGATGAGTACAGCTGTACATAACCTGATGTACATAATACGAGGATCACTGCTGTACATAAACTGATGTACATAATACGAGGACTACGGCTGTACATAAACTAATGTACATAATACGAGGACTACAGCTGTACATAAACTGATGTACATAATACGAGGAGTACTGCTGTACATAAACTGATGTACATAATACGAGGATCACTGCTGTACATAAACTGATGTACATAATACGAGGACTACAGCTGTACATAAACTAATGTACATAATACGAGGACTACAGCTGTACATAAACTGATGTACATAATACGAGGACTACAGCTGTACATAAACTGATGTATATAATACGAGGACTACAGCTGTACATAAACTGATGTACATAGTACGAGGACTACAGCTGTACATAAACTAATGTACATAATACGAGGACTACAGCTATACATAAACTGATGTATATAATACGAGGAGTACTGCTGTACATAAACTGATGTACATAATACGAGGATCACTGCTGTCCATAAACTGATGTACATAATTCGAGGAGTACTACTGTACATAAACTGATGTACATAAACTGATGTACATAATACGAGGAGTACTACTATACATAAACTGATGTACATAATACGAGGACTACAGCTGTACATAAACTAATGTACATAATACGAGGACTACAGCTGTACATAAACTGATGTACATAATACGAGGAGTACTGCTGTACATAAACTGATGTACATAATACAAGGATCACTGCTGTACATAAACTGATGTACATAATACGAGGATCACTGCTGTACATTAACTGATATACATAATACGAGGACTACAGCTGTACATAAACTGATGTACATAATACGAGGATCACTGCTGTACATAAACTGATGTACATAGTACGAGGACTACA
>JAWQFJ010022767.1:17500-20000 GCA_034096865.1 Theodoxus fluviatilis | reverse complement strand
CACTCGCGACGCAGATAAAATAACAAATTGTAATCAAAGGACGGTGCTGTCTGACCCACATTTGCAACAAATCTAAACGTGAAGAAAAAAAATCCACTCACACACAGAGGGATTTTTTCACCGGCAGCCGCGAGACTTAAAGAAGACTCCCCGCTGCCGCATTGGAGTGCAGCTACGGAATCAGATCGAGATACAAAAGAAAAGATAGAATTGATTCCCGTGACATTTCAATTATCAGAAGCTACAGAGCGCGCGGGAGCAGCACAGACCTCTGGAACAGCAATCCGGGCTCTCACGCAATACCCGGATTGACATTTTCCTCGCCGGCCCCGACTCTGGCGACGTAGGGTTCCAGCGCAGAGCATGCTGGGTACCAGGACGCCAAGCCCGAGGTAGACAGGCGGCCTGGGAGTCCATCACTAATGTCTCCACGTCTTCCGTGTTTGTCTTCTGATAGTGAAGCAGGCCTGCTGGGCTGTGGACGCAGTACGTAGAGATAAAGCAGCAAAAAGCGCCATTCCGGCAGGTAGTTTCCAGGTGAAATCATGTTTACCCATCCATTGCAAGTCCATGACTGGGCTGCCGTGCCATGGAGACCAGCAGGAGGTCAGGCCTCAGAGCAGGAGCCACATGGTGGAAAAGCTTGTTTTCAAGTGTTGAAAGGTCACAATGTTTCATCGTCCAGCTGTCCTTCTTGTCCCGCACCCCATTTTGTTTTGCTGCTGTGTAGGTCTCACTGCTCAAGTCATCTCATGTATTCATACTTGTCTCAAAGTTGACCTCGTCTCGCACTCCATTCAGTCTCATTGTTCCACTCGTCTACTTGTTTTCACGTCTCACTCATTTTGCTGTCACACTGTTCCGCTCATCTCCAAACTTGACTACTAGTCTCAAAATGGAACTTGTCTCGCTATTAAATCGGCACCACGATCGCATTTGTCTCCTCTCTTCTACCATCTCTCTCCTTTTGCTGTGGTATAAACCTCACAAACTCATCTCCAACGCAATCCAACTTGTCTCACTATCCAATCGGTCCCACTCTGGCGCTCGTCTCATTCGTTCTTCTACCATTTCACTTGTGTTGCGGTTGTATATGTATTTAAATTCTCACCGTCTGACTCGTTTTAGATACTGACCAACTCGTCTTGCTACTCAATCTGTCTCAAAATCCAGCGTGTTCTCACATCTTACTTGCTTCACTGTCGCGCTGTCCCGCACATCCCACCACTTGTCTCCAAGTGGAACTTGTCTCGCTATACAGTCAGTCTCGTCTCATTCACCCTTCTAGCATCTCTCTTGTTTCTCTGTTGTGTAAGTCTCACTAATTCATCTCATATACACATTTCAATTTTTCTCGCTAATCATTCAGTGACGTTGTTCGCTTTCTTTTCACTCACTCTCCAGTATTTCATTCGTTTCACAGCTGTATTTGTCTCCCTGTCCCAGGCGTACGACTGGTCTCGCTCTCCCGTTCGAATCAGTGTTCTGTATGTCCCGCCAGCCTACTTGTCCCACTCATCCATCTCACCGTAGCATTCATGTCAGCGTTCTATTCCTCACTGTCTCACTCGTCTCGTTCGCACGTCCCCCCGACCCACTCACTTTAATGTTCCATATATCCCTGTCCTGTTCGTCTCTCTCGTATCATTGTCCCACCCGTGTTAATGTTCTGCAAGTCTTCTTAACTCCATAACACACAGAAATGTCCGTCCATCTTTCATATATAAACTGCCATACTATATTAAAGACCAACAATTGTGGAACTGATGTATAATCTGAACCTCCTGCAATGCAACCACTTGCCCCATGTTCATTTTATATAACCCCTTGTTTGTCAACTGTTGTCTTGCATAACGAAAGTTATGTTCTACAAAGCCAACTACCTGTTGCCACAGGAAATGTGACTGTAGTTTCCTTTTTTAAAATTACGAATAAAGTATATTTTATGTTATGCTATGCTATGTTATGTTATGTTATGTTATGTCATGTTATGTTATGCTATGCTATGCTTTGCTATGCTATGCTATGCTATGCTGTGCTATGCTATGCTATGCTATGCTATGCTATGCTATGCTATGTTATGTTATGTTATGTTATGTTATGTTATGTTATGTTATGTTGTGTTATGTTATTATGTTATGTTATGTTATGTTATTATGCTATGTTATGTTGTTATGTTATGTAATGTAATGTAATGTAACGTAATGTAATGTAATGTTATGTTATGTTATGTTATGTTATGTTATGTTATGTTATGTTATGTTATGTTATGTTATGTTATGTTATGTTATGTTATGTTATATTATGCTATGCTATGCTACGTTACGTTACGTTACGTTACGTTATGGTATGGTATAGTATGGTATGGTATGTTATGTTATGTTATGTTATGTAATGTTATGTTATGTTATGTTATGTTATGTTATGTTATGTTATGTTATGTTATGTTATGTTATGTTATGTTATGTTATGTTATGTTATGTTATGTTATGTTATGTTA
>JAWQFJ010022767.1:5000-12500 GCA_034096865.1 Theodoxus fluviatilis | reverse complement strand
GAAACTAATTTTACTGAACTTCAAACCTTAATTTCTCACACTGTCACCGTTACCGTACCAACCAATTGGCGACTGTACTTTCAGTTTTGGGGCAAATAGCTGTCACAGATGAAGAAGGGTGCGGAACTTTTTCACCCTCACCTCTTTCTATCATGTATCCTGCGTCGCAGATGCCCATGTTGTATACGTTGTAAGACCAGCCTACTATATAGCTTATCAGTCCGGGAGGGTCGCAGAGCGGCCTTCTCCATCGTTTGTTTACTGGACTTGACTTGTGACCGCGGACAGTTCCCTCCTGTCGTCCTGGCTTGCTAATTCTAAATTGTTAAATTTAGGAGACAAATTTGATGTTTTCTCTCAATTAAGACATCTGATTCCAATGGTGCAATATTCATTAGATTGACTTTGTTGTGCCTGATGAGACGACATGTGAATAATTTCGGTTAAGTATAAGGCAGCAATAAGCCTTTTTCTATCATTATAAAAACACAAACTCTGGGACAGGCTGAGATGGCGACGGCCTATCCCAAGCCTGGCTCCCCTGACGTCCGCGCATTTCTTCGATAAGGAGGGACTGTCTTCAGGCCGAGAGAGACCCCATCCCATCTGGATTGAGAGACCTCTGTCACCACGGTCTTGGGTTGGTCTATGCTCTTGCCATCCGGTCTGGGACCAGCTAGCAGCTCCTGTACCCATGGGTAAATATAAAGTTGTGGAGAACAAGCGACGATTTGTTTCATACCTGTGCCCTGCTACCATCATGCCTTATGCCACCTCATCATATATTTAAATCACACTAAAGACAACTGTAACGCCTTTCTGAAATTACTGTTATCTCCAGGGAAGTAAAAATCAATTTAGTCAACATTTTGTGAGAAAAAGTCACATGTTTGATGGAGGCAGAGAGGAGGCCTGGCAGGGAAAGCTCCTCGCCTTCACCGCAAGTCACTTCCACTCTGCACAGTCAGGTGGCTTTTCACACGGGATCTTTGAGTGGCACGCGTTCTTTATCAGCCTTTACAGTGATCGAGAGGACCCCGTTTCCAGACTAGAGTTGAGAAGCTCTGGCAGTCAGAAGAGCAAGAGGGTGTCGGGTGCGGGTTGATGCAGATTATCTGTGGTGCTTAGAGGGCTTACTGACACTAGGTCTGCCCTAGCTCTCGCACCCTTAGCCCGCCGCCCCCTGGTGACGGGTCAGGTCAGAATTGTCTCCCCAAGCACGGGCAGTCACGCGGTGACCTCTGTACTGAGCTGGAAGCTTGTTGCTTCGTTCTTTCCACAACTTGACTGCACTGTTCCGTGATGGCTTCATAGTTTCGTCGGCGTTGTCTTAGTTTTGATCTGTTGTACGGTATTGTGTACGGAAGAATATGTGATTAAATGTAGATGAATGCGCATTGGTGTGTGGTTGAACATGCATTTGAGTGTGAATTAATGTGTATTTGTGGGTGCATTTGTATACCCGTGAATTTGTGTCTGTGTTTGTGTGTGCGTGCGTGCTCGCGCACGCGTGTGTGTGTGTGTGTGTGTGTGTGTATGTGTGTGTGTGAATGTGAATAAATGTTTAATTACATGTATGTGTGGCTCTGTGTGTCTGTCAGTGTGTCTAGATAGGTGTGAGCATTTGCGGGTACGTGTGCGTGTGTGAGGGGATGCATGTGAACATGAGTGTACTCGCAAGCACATTTCTGCTTATGTCCAAGCTAGTGTGGTTGTGTTTGTGTGTGTGTGTGTGCGCGCGCGCGCGCGTGTGTGTATGCGTGCGCGAGCGCGAGAGCACTCCAGCGCGTCAGTCTGTGTCTGTCTGTGAGTCTGTTGTATGTGTGTTAATCTGTTGGTGTGTCTGTTCGTCCGTCCGTTCGTCCGTCCGTCTGAGTGTGGGTGTGTGCGTCTATCTGTCTGCCTATGTCCTGTGCCTCCTGTCCCAAAAGATGCTCTATCAGTGTGTGTGTGTGTGTGTGTGTCTGTCTGTCAATCGATCTGTCTGTCTGTCTGTCTATGTCTGTCTGTCTGTCTGTCTGTCTGTCTGTCGGTCTGTCTGTCTGTCTGTCTGTCTGTCGGTCTGTCTGTCTCTCTCTCTGTCTCTCTCTCTCTCTCTCTCTCTCTCTCTCTCTCTCTCTCACATCAATCAGACTGTCTGTCATCGGACTACCGGACACTTTGATGCACAGCGGGACATCAGGCGTCGGAAAGAGGGAGGGGGTCCAGAATACGGGCTTGTCGAATCGGCCATAATGCAACCTAGAGTCACGTGATTGCAGCTGGAGACCCCTGGCGGACGGTAGCGACGACGCGTAGCGGGAGACAACTTCTAGACACAATCGACCGTGTCGAGTTACCGCTTTCCCAATCATTGTGCGGGTGTTTGGGGATAATCAAAAACGCTGATTGGCGGTGTGGGGGTATGGAGAGGAGGGGCCATGAAGAAGGGGCAGGAAGGAGGGGTCAGAGGACGACCCTTTGTCCTTCCGGTCCTGACATTCACTGCGGGAATGTTGAAATATGATTGGAGGGGATGGGACGCCGTAGGGGTCGCGGTCAGAAGTCAGTCGTCAGGGGGAGAGAACTTAAGCCTCATTTCCTCCACGCTGGAAAAGCATTGGAAGATTTGGATGGCTCGGACAAAACAGACCAACGGAAAACCCGTTTGGTGATGTAATGTCTTCAAATGCACTGATCACGTCAATGCCACTTTTTCAGCGACCCAAGAAACAAATATGTCGTGGAGTTTCTGTGTATATATCCGTGTATTTTTGGTGTGCTTTGCTTGCTTGATTGCATTTATCTGTGAATTCGTTTGATTGCATGTGTCTGTGTGTATGTGTGTGTGTGTGTGTGTGTGTGTGTGTGTGTGTGTGTGTGTGTGTGTGTGTGTGTGTGTGTTTGTGTGAGTGTCTCCGTGTGTGTCTGTGTATGTATGTGTCCGTATGTGTCCGTATGTGTGTGTATGTGTGTGAGTCCGTGTGTGTGTGTGTGTGTACGCGCGCACACGTGTGTTTCTATTGTGTGCGTGCTTGTTTGCATGTGTGCAGATACAAAATGTATCTGTATGGGCACATGTGCATTATGTCATCAGTTTTCAAATGTTTCATTTTGTGTTTATATGTTTGCTTTAATGTGTCAGTTTATTGGCACAGCACCACTCTCACTGCACTTTCAGGGCTGGTCTACTCACAAAATTGAAAGATGGAGGGTTAGGGAGGTGCGCGGAGTGAAAGAGGAATATGGGCGAGAGGTGCAGAGATGATGATGATGAGTTCAGAAATCCCAAAGATGTGGGGAACGAGAGTATTGAGACAGAGGAGAGAGGAAAGGAGAAGAGTGAAAAAGAAAGGAGCGAAACAGTCCCACAAACACACACACACACACACACACGCACACACACACACACACACACACACACACACACACACACACACACACACACACACACACACACACACACACATACAGAGAGAGAGAGAGAGAGAGAGAGAGAGAGAGACAGAAAAACAGACAGACACACAGACAGACAGACAGACAGACAGACAGACAGACAGACAGACAGACAGACAGACAGACAGACAGACAGACAGACAGACAGACAGACAGACAGACATGGACAGACAGACAGACAGAGAGACACAGACAGACACAGACAGACAGACAGACCCACAGTCAGACAGACAGACAGACACACAGACACACTGACACACAGACAGAGACAGACACACAGACAGACACACAGACAGACACACAGACAGACACACAGACAGACAGACAGACAGACAGACAGACAGACAGACAGACAGACAGATAGACAGAGACAGACACACGGACAGTCACAAGAAAGAGACCGAGAAAGAGAGAGAAAAGCAGAGACATACAAGTACAGAGACTACTAAAAGAGACTGAACCAGATGGAGATGGAGAGAGAGAGAGAGAGGAGAGAGAGAGAGAGAGAGAGAGAGAGAGAGAGAGAGAGAGAGAGAGAGAGAGAGAGAGAGAGAGAGAGAGACTGACTGACTGACTGACTGACTGACTGACTTTATTGTTCAGGCCACCGGCCCATCACAAGTACATACATGACTTGCTTCCATGTCAGGAGCTCCGCATTCTCTATCAACATTGAGAAGGTATGGCATAAACAACTGGAAGTACATACTCGCATACATTACTGTCTAGGTTGTGCAAGTGTAGCAATCATTTGAGAGAGAGAGAGAGAGAGAGAGAGAGAGAGAGAGAGAGAGAGAGAGAGAGAGAGAGAGAGAGAGAGAGAGAGAGAGACTTGAACTTTGAATTCTTTATTGCAAGGCCGACGGCCCGTCACAATTTTTACAGTATTTCAACGGTAAACGCAATGGTTACACATTTTGAGCATGTTGCATTTGCATAAATGGGCATCTTTGCTAATATGGGAAAAGCAACAGGAAGAAAATTAACAAACATGCTTACATTTTCCTCTTGAAGCACAGTCAAGCAAAGAGTGGTTGGGGGTGGAGAGGGGGGGGGGGGGGGGATGTACAAGGTGAACAAGAGGTAAGCAGGGCCTTTACCCGTCATATGGTGTGCTCATGCATATGCAGACATTTGTAGTTATTTGGTGAAATAAGCGACCATGGCTCAAGGCGTGTTGGAGGGTCGGGTGGGGAATGGGTCGATTTTAGCTTTTAATCTCGGTTGACTGGATACTCTAATAATACAATACAACTAAAGTTGCTCATCGTCTTAGAGACGTTGACGACGGCGTTTGAGCGCACAATGTATAAACACAGCAACATGTTTTGTCTCGATGTATCCTCGTCCGTCAATCAGAAAGGTAATGCCTCTGTTATTTAAATACTCAGTGTATCTTTTTACATATTTTTCTCTAATATCCTTATAGGTTTCACCTTCTAAAGGAAATGAATTTCATCTTCTACTTGATCCTTACAAAATGGACAGTGTGTGTCTTCTCCACTGAAAGTGTTGTGAGTGCGCAGATCACTTATTCCTAATATAAGGCGTATCATTGCATCCCTAAAATTTCCTATTTCTATGGTACTGAGGAATAATAAATCTTTATGGACACTGTATAGTAGAAGACGTTCGCTTTCATTTATCCTACTATGCCATTCCTGTCTGAAGCAGTCCTGTAGTCTGACTTAAATTTTTTATGAAGCTCCTTTCATGATTTGTTTCTCTATTCAACAACACAAATGCAAACCCCGATTTACACAGACAGTCTCTTACAGACTTTAACCAGTTCATCTCATCAGGGACTGATATGCTTTCTAGCATGATGAACGCCTGTCTTGGTAATCTGTCATCTGGCATTCTTTGAAGTCTAAACCAAAACTTAATGGGCCTATTTGTGCTATTTACTAAGAGAGGGAATCTTCCCGTTTCACCATAGACTGAATTATTCGGTGTCTTAGTATTTACGTTTACAAACCACTCGCACGCAAACAGGTGTGCATCCTCAACATTTTTGTGCTTCCTTAAACCCCACAGTTCAGATGCATACAATAGGGAAGGCTGTATCTGCGCATTAAAATGATTCGAAAAATATGCTTGCTTACGGTTGTGCAATGTCTATATCATCTTAAGTAATGAGACGGTTTTCTGCTTTGACTTTGTGGCAGTATAGTCCAGAGCTACACTTTCAACCAGCTTAGTTGTAAAGGTGTACCCAAGGTATTTAAAGGAGTTAACCACCTCAAGGCGAGCTCCATCAAGAAACCACTTTTCTCCCCGAGCCAGAAAACCTCCTCGTCGAAAAACCATGACTTTCGTTTTTGCTATATTGATTGCAAGACCAAATTGTTTGGACGCATAAGTGAGGTTGTCTATCTGGGTCTGCAGGCCCACTGGGGAAGTAGATAGCAATGCAATATCATCTGCATAGATAAGGAAAACTATTTCTGCCTTCCCACTTTGCATCTGAGCCCCGTGTCTACCATGTTCTCGAACAAACTCAACAACAAACGTAATAACTAAGGAAAATAGTATCGATCTCTCTAAGGCGCCTTGTTTTGTTCCAACGGGACAATCAAAGTAGTCTGACCTGCTACCTTTCCATCTAATGCATGCCTGTACTTTATCATACATTGATTTTAACATTTGAATGAATTTCGTAGAAATATCTAATTTTGCAAGCGCACTCCAGAGACATTTACGATTTACAAATTCAAAAGCCTTCATGTAATCAATGAATGCAACATACAGCTTTCCTCTTCCGCTACCATAAACATACTTAGTTATCATGGCATGCAGTGTGAAGATATGATCTACGGTTGAATGATCCCCATGGAAACCAGCCTGTTCTACACAGAATTTGATATTGTCTTCCACCCAGTTTTGTAGGCGATTCGTCAATACTGATGAGAACAATTTTCTTACGACACTAAGCAGTGAGATACCTCTGTAGTTTTGGGGGTCGTGAGTTCCCATTTTTTTGTATTGGAACAATGATCGATCGACTCCACTCATCAGGGAAGGTAAGTGTGTCATACATGACATTAAAACGTTTGGAGAGAGAAAAGAGAGAGAGAGAGAGAGAGAGAGAGAGAGAGAGAGAGAGAGAGAGAGGAGTACAAAAAGAAAATCGTGGCAGTCGTCCAGTCCTGTCTGCCCACGTGGTCAGGACAGCGTCAGCTGGTGGACTGCGCCCCTTACTGAGACAGCGGGGTTCCCCCCTCTTTATGGCGTTTTTCTGGTTCAATTATCCCCCACAAAAAGCTCGGCACTGATGGGACGCGGCTTTGTGCTGCAGTCTCCTCTGTGTAAACACTGCTGGGGGCCAGGGTTCGTGAGAGTTCAGACAGCCATCTTGAGTGGGGGTCAAAGGGTGAAGTGTCCCGGATGAGATCTCCGATAAGTGGACAAGTGGAGTCTTTTGGAGGGCAATGGCTGCAGAGATGGAGGGCGAAAGAATAAGTGGATGGGTGAGTGGCGCTGGGATTCCTAGTGTGGATTAAGGTGTACTCGCTTGCCTTCTTTTCAGGTCGATATTGATTGATATCAGTTTGAGCATCACCACACAATGAGTTCTACGCCAGCTTGAGCAGACGGAGCAGATTATTTTTAGTGCGTACTTTAAGAACAGCATGGTCACACAGTTCCGTTATACCGGCAACGTTGAAGAAAAACTGATTTTGGATACTGGAATACACGTGTCCTCGTGTACGAGCAGATGTTTCAGTGAACTTTTGAGTCCCCAGAAATAATGTCATGGTTTGAGACAGGTTCTATTCTCCCAGTATTACAAGTGAAATATATCTGCCCGTCAGGCAATGGGAACTCTCCTTGCCTTAACCGTCGCTCTTACTCTCACACATGTTAATGACGTCTGCCATTTTTTCTTCTGCTCATTTGTAGAATTACAGACACATATACAAAAAGAAACCACAACTAAATGACAGCACTGATTTCTGATAACTCAATGTAGAATATATCAATAGTTCATTAAAATTGCTACGTCATTCAAATCGAAATGTGCGTCGAAGTCCGTGGTGCGATTCAAAGCTAGGGCCACCGACA
>JAWQFJ010022765.1:0-20339 GCA_034096865.1 Theodoxus fluviatilis | reverse complement strand
CCTAGCAAAGAGAGAAAGAGTTGTCAGCCGCCACCAGAGAAGGATTTTTAAAGTCGGTCGGTTCATGCCCCACGATGGCCGCCCGACCGCTGATCACAGTGTACTCTGAGAAGGGGGAGACTTCGGGCACCCAAATCAACCTGCCTGCGGTCTTCAAGGCCCCCATTCGCCCTGACATCGTCAACTTCACCCACTTCGAGATGCCGAAGAACACACGCCAGCCCTATGCAGTCTCCGTCAAGGCTGATCAAGGCTGGTCAAGGCTGATCACCAGACTTCACCTGAGTCCAGGGGCACAGGACGTGCTGTGCCCCGCATCCCTCATGTGTGTGGTGGTGGTACACACCGCTCCGGCCAGGGTGCCTTCGGCAACATGCGCCGTGGAGGTTGCATGTTTGCCCCCACCAAGACCTGGTGCCGCGGGCACCGCCGCATCCACATCAACTAGCAACGCTACGCCCTGTGCTCTGCCATGGCGGCCTCTGGCGTCACCTCCCTGGTCCTGGCCAAGGGCCACAAGGTGGACACGAATTGCCGTATGTGTAAATATTTCAAGGAGTTATAGCCAAGGAGAGCTGGTAGAATTTTCCTAGTGTTCTCATATTGTTGCTGCGATTGAACTTCCGGACTGGACATGCATGTGTTACAATTCCTGGGATATACCTAGTACGCATGTATATTGCTTTTCATTTTTCCTGCCTGGTAAGGTCACCATTATATTTCTTTGATACGCATGTTGAGTATTCTTTGCATGAACTGTTGTTTTAATCTATATTATAGTTTTAGCTAGTGACGAAGAGGGTTCTTCTGAAATGTCATTTTACACATTTACTACATTGTATCATGTACATGCTTTTATTATGGTAGTTTCCGTGGAACAGAGGGTTTGGATATAATCATTTCTATTTTTGTGGCTGGTTCCTTTTATGCGTCGGCCAGAGATATTGAGGAGGGAATATCCAGCCTTGTGTATCAACAATATTGTCACTAATGTATAAGAAAAGTACATGTACTCTAGCAGTCTTGAGAGTTAGATCAGTGAGCGCATCAATTTTGATTTGTAAGACGGGTGGCTGTCATGGTCGCTACATATGTTCTGTAACTAAATGGACGAGCATTACTTTCTTTCAACTCATATAGTTCTTATGAACAGGAAGGAAAGAACGAAGAGTTTGAGACAAATTAATATTTTGTTCCTCGATTGTGATGTTATTCTGTAAGTGTGGCATTTGTAATTTTGTTTCTTTGTTCGTGAGGTCAAATACTACCCAAGGTTTCATTAGCGCTGTTCCCATGTTGTTGTAGCATGCGTCGGACTGTGTAGTCTTGTTTTATGTCCATTCCTGGTTAAATGATCTTTGTGGTTAAGGTCAAATACCACTCAAAGTTTCAATTGTGTGACATGATCACGCCTTGAATACGTCTTTGTCCTTAATGTGATGCGGTATCCTCTAATGGCCTAAGTCCATTGAGAGATATATTGGTAATGACGGGTTAGCATTACAGGCTTGTTGCATCGATCAGCTCGAGTCGAAAGGCCCCAGGCCACTCCTAGTCTGATAAGCACAAGAAAGCATTCATGATGTGTATCATGTTGGGCATATTTCTAACTTGTTGAATGATTAAGCTCGCTACAAGTTGAATAACCAACACTGGGTTAACGTAATTGTTCATGTCAAATTGTGTTTGTTCATTGTACATCGAGGACGATGTTCGGAAAGGTCACGCGGAGATGTAGGATAGTACTCTCTCTCTCTCTCTCTCTCTCTCTCTCTCTCTCTCTCTCTTTCTCTCTCTCTCTCTCTCTATCTATCTATCTCTCTCTCTCTGTTTATCCTGTACGCTTCCTTCCTGGCCCCAGCTGGCTGAATTTCCCCTTAGCTTTTGACCCCTCTCCATGTAAAGATCGACAATGCTTACCAGAGTTGCAGCTGTGCAGGCTGTGGGTCGGCCTCCCTTATCTTTAGGGATCAGACCTCCGGGTCCGGTCGCTGGCTCTCAGGCCGTCACCACATAAACTTCCTCCACCATTGTTCTGTTGATTTTAATTAGAATATAGTACTTTGGTTAGATACCAGCCTTCCAGCTGGGACCAACTTTGAGGGGGTCACGTGTTGTTATTGTGATAGAGCGGGGCTCCATGCATGCTTAGGGGACAAGATGTGTTTGGATAGGGGGAGACCGCATGGGAGAGTGGAGGAGAGCGGACGTGCCTGGCTGGCAGACTCCCTCGGTCTCCAAGCCTTTGCCTGTCAAGAATAAACAGATGGTTGGAAGAACCGGGGTTTGTCCTGCTAAATGGAGTAGAGAGAGAAGTCAGCCTCTCTATAGCTCCAGCCTGCGCCCAGCCATGCAACAATTCACAGCACTCGGCCAGTCAAGACTACGCCACGTAACCCTGATCTAGACGAATCTCACCACCCTATTACACATGTATGGGCAAATACTCAAATCACCAAATCAAAACTACACAAAGCCAACTATAGTCACTGCATGCTGGCCCCACATTACAAAACAGAGCTTGCTGATGCAAAAATCCCAATATCAACATGACACATATACGAAAGCAACCACTGGCAGGTTGAAACTCAAAGAACTTGTTAAATGAGAGAAAAAAATCGAAAAGAGAGTTTAAAAAACGGTGCAGTCTCTCACTTCCCAACAACACCGCACCACAGTACACCGTTGTCTATCAGAGACGACACACAAGTTTTCACACAGCGTAAAAACCCCTCAAATAGAAGAGAACCCGGTCAGCACGTTCAGTCCAAAAAAGATATGTTAATCTAGAACGTGTAGTCAGTAGGCGTTGTTAATCGGAGACCAAACACACACCCCTCCCCCAAAAAAACTCACAACAACAACAACAACAACACACACACACACACACACACACGCATGCACACACACACACACGCATGCACACACACACACACAATCAAACAAACTATGAAAATAGGTATGAACGTGTAGACAGTAACCCTTGTAGAATTGATATTAAAAAACCTACGGATCTAAAATGACCAAAACCCAAACAGAACACCTAGTTTGCCATACAGTCTACACTCGTTCCGAACAAGACTATAACAATATAAACTGACAAGACGACGCGTATGACGTAAAACGCGTGGATGAAATTAATACAGTATAAAAGAAAGAGGCAAAAAGTCCAGCGACGAACAAACCACTGAACTAGTGTGGCTAAGCCACCACGACTTCCAGGAAGAAAAGACTTGACTCATGACAGAGAACTCCTCCCCGTGCCATCGGGCACCCAGGATGCCAATACCCATTCTGTGAACCCGAGTCAGTAGTGAAGTCTCTAGTGGACTAGAATGGCCAATACCAGGCGAAGTATGCATCACAGATAACCTTCTGTGCAAATTTGAGAAGCCTTCTGATTTCCCACAAACTATCTTGGTCTTAAATACCAGAACCGCACAGACGCGGATTCCCTAACACAAACAGCACGAGAAACACAATAATGTCATTCGTAAATTTTCAAATCATTGAGGACAAAAATAGGTAAAGGTAAGGTAAAGATATTCTTTTTTTATAACGCAACTTTCCATCCATTGGTGGATGCTCAAACCGCACACTTATATCCCTTGGTCAACGGGCTACTTAATTTCTCACTCCAGCACCATCTCAACTCTCCAGGGAGCATGCAACCAGGCTGCACTCCAGCTCCATCTCAACTCTCCAGGGAGCATGCAACCAGGCTGCACTCCAGCTCCATCTCAACTCTCCAGGGAGCATGCAACCAGGCTGCACTCCAGCTCCATCTCAACTCTCCAGGGAGCATGCAACCAGGCTGCACTCCAACTCCATCTCAACTCTCCAGGGAGCATGCAACCAGGCTGCACTCCAACTCCATCTCAACTCTCCAGGGAGCATGCAACCAGGCTGCACTCCAACTCCATCTCAACTCTCCAGGGAGCATGCAACCAGGCTACACTCCAACTCCATCTCAACTCTCCAGGGAGCATGCAACCAGGCTGCGAATGAATGCGCCACAGTTAGCTTTCAACGTTTTCCATCTCAGCCCTCATAGGTACCCGTTTTACTCCTGGGTGAACTAAGCGGTTTCTGAAAACTAATTTCGCGAACAAAAATCGTGCATGCAATGTATGCTTACATGCTCTGAAACCAGCAAAATAACGTGCAACACATGCATAAATGCCCCGAGGCTAGCAAAATAACGTGCAAATGCATTTTTGACTCACATGCGAAGCAAAATTGAGTCTGTGTACTGAGCCGTGTCGTCCGTCCGTCCGTCCGGGCGTCCGTCCGGGCGTCCGTCCGGGCGTCCGTCCGTCCGTCCGTCCGGGCGTAAAAAACTTAAACGTTGGATTTTTCTCAGAGACTATTAAGTCTATCAACACCAAATGTGACATGATGGTGTATGATGACAAGGCCTCAAAAAACATACATGGTGACTTGACCTTGCTTCAAGGTCAAGGTCACAGGAGCCATGAATGTGGTCTCAAAAACAGTCATTTTTCACATTTTCCCAATTTTCTCCCACGTTATTGAGAATGGCGACCTTAGCTACAAGTGGTATATAGGTCAAAGCAAGCCCTATCTTTTGATACCAGTTTGGTTGACCTTGCTTCAAGGTCAAGGTCACAGGAGCTCTTCAAAGTTGGATTGTATACATATTTTGAAGTGACCTTGACCCTGAACTATGGAAGATAACTGTTTCAAACTTAATAATTATGTGGGGCACATGTTATACTTTCATCATGAGACACATTTGTTCACATATCATCAAGGTCAAGGTCACTTTGACCCTTATGAAATGTGACCAAAATGGGGTAGTGAACCACTAAAAGTGACTATATCTCATGGTAGAAAGTGCCAATAAGCAACATTGTGCTTCCTATGTCTTGAATTAACAGCTTTGTGTTGCATGACCTTGGATGACCTTGACCTTGGGTCAAGGTCACATGTATTTTGGTAGGAAAATGTGTAAGCATTTCTTTGTGTATGATGTCATTGGTAGGTTTAGTTGTTTGACCTTGACCTTGAAGGTCACCTGAAGGTCAAGGTCATAGAAAGGTCAAGATCAAGCATGTGAGTCGTATGGGCTTTGCCCTTCTTGTTTAAAAATCAGATCGAACACTCTGGGCCGCGACACTGTTGAAAGCCACCCATGACGGACCCTAAAACATGAAATGCTGCCACCTACCATTTTGAGTGTGGCAATCAGTGACAGTTCCACTCTAATTCAGCCGGTTGTGACTCAATCGTATTTGCTTCCTGGATGGACACCCTCCGCCTGAACAATGAGTGCACTCCGCTTCTCAGCAAAGCATCCTATTCTATACATGTATAGTTCTGAGCCGCTTCTACCTAGGACCTACATGTCATCGAGGGGAGTTTCCAAATTTTACCTCAATCTGGACGAGTTCCACACCAAGTAATGTACATGTATTCACTGGAGAGTGCCACTCAGTGGGCATGAAACACAGCTTAATTTTTGAAATGACATAAAAACGATAGCATGAAAATCAGCTCACGTAAGTAAACATGTTTAGTTATAAATACGCACGTATGTAGCAACATGTAGCCTAATGCATTGTGTCTGTTGCCTGTGTGACAAATCTATCAAAATGGTTTGTTATGACTAGAATTTGACGCTTGGGTTAATAAAAGGATGGGTCGAACCATGATGAAAACACATGTGCTACACGCCGTCCCACACAACCAGTCCTGACCAAGCTTGCGCGCGACTCACGACTCACACAACACAACACAACACAACACTACACTACACTACACAACACAACACAACACAACACAACAATACACTACACTACACGTCACGTCACGTCACGTCACAACATAACACGTCACAACATAACACGTAATAACATAACACGTCACAACATAACACGTCATAACATATCATAACATGACATGACATGCCATGACATGACATGACATACATACACACACACATTATAGGCTACACACACTTACATACACAAATACACACACACACTCACACACATACATACACAGATACACAAACACACACACTCACACACATACATACACAGATACACACACACACGCACACACATTCACACACACACATACACCTGCACACACACACACATGCACACACACATACACTCACATATACACATACACATACACACAAGCATGAAGGCACGCGCGTGCACACACACACACACCAATATGCACACACATGCACGCAGGCACACATACACGCGCGCGCGCACACACACACATTCTCTCTCTCTCTCTCTCTCTCTCTCTCTCTCTCTCTCTCTCTCTCTCTCTCACTCTCTCCATCCAAAGTGTCTCCCCTAATCATACGTCCTCTCTCGTATCTCTTCACTCCTCTCTTTCTTTGCATCCTTGCTTCTCATTCCTCATTGCTGTTCCCCCACTCCCAAACCTGTCACTCCACCTACTCATCACCTCCTTCCAATTCTTTTTCACCAGCGGATGTTACCGAAATAGCACAGCGATGGAGACTGCTGCACATTATTTTTCTCCTCGACTCTCACTCAGCCCTCCCCCGGGATAGGCAGTGAGGCTGAAATGGTCGTTGTCCCCAACATTTCCGGACACTGTACCTGAGGTACTCTGTCCGATCGGACAGAGTACCTCAGTTTGAAATCTCGGCATTTGAACGAGAACGAGACTGCCAACAACCGGCAGTTTCGAAAACTTTCAAAATGGCAGTCGCCGTCCCAATGGGAGAAGATTTGTGGAATTATTTGAATAGATTGCCGGCCTACAGGGAGGCATGCATGATCCGTAAAGGACGCACGAAGGACCCGCAGGTTACAGTGCTGAAAGGGAAGAATGGGTTTCTATCGGACACGTTCACTGTAATCGCCGATCGGCCCCAGCGTCAGCGCGGCAAACAGCTCATCACAGAGACTTTGTTTTGCGACGGCAGTGGAAATTGCCTAAGGGCGTGTGGGGGGATTGGTGCCTGTGTGGAAGGTATGTGGTTGCATTAAGGGCGTGTGGTGTGGTTGGTGCCTGTGTGGAAGGTATGTGGTTGCATTAAGGCTAGCTCCAACCCTCCCAATTGACCAAAATCGTCATTTTCATGAATAAACTCGATTTTCGTATTTTGGCACCAAAGTCATCTTCATCCATGCACAAACCATCCCAGAAAGAGAGAAAGAAAGAAAAAGTGTAACACTTATTATCGCCGAGTGAAGAACATGTCGCGATATATCACAAGGCCATCGGTATGTCACGTGACTGTAAGAACGAGATTTCAAACTGAGGTACTTTGTCCGATCGGACAGAGTACCTGAGGTACTTTGTCCGATCGGACAGAGTACCTCAGGTACAGTGTCCGGAAATGTTGGGGACAACGACCATTTCAGCGGCAGTGAGGGGGACGGTGCGTGATGACTGCCTGTTGAACGGATGGACGGCGGGAGATTTCAGTTCCAACAGGACTGAGAGAGGAAGAAGTATGGAGGCCGGGCGCAGTCAAGCCCGTTTCAAGCAAAGCCCTGCCCGAAACCAGTCAAACGTGGTTCACAGCCTCTCCTGCATGGGAACAAGCTGTTCTAACGCACATGGCTGCTTTTGCATTAGTGGCTGCTTTTGCATTAGTGGCTGCTTTTGCATTCATGTCTGCTTTTGCATTCATGTCGCGACCAGGATGACTCGTGCATCAGCCGCCGCCAGTTGGTTGGTTGGTTGGTTGGTTGGTTGGTGTTTTACGGCCTATCAGCCTTTGTAGGCTATGTAAGGTCATCAAGCACGAAAATCACTAGAACAGTTTGGAGTAAACGCAAATCAAGTAACGGTGTTGCTAGTTATTTCGCCTCTTACGAATCGCGTAGGGAGACGCGGTGGGTCAATTCTTACCCCGAACCCAGCCAGGCTGTAGCCTATAGTGTAAGCCAATAAACAACTGATTGAGTTCGAGGGCGTCTTGTTTAGATCAAAGCGACTGTGACAGTGGACAACTTAGCGTCGACAGTCACATAGAGACGTGGAGGACGCATTTTATGTATATACACTGTATACATTTTATTTGCCGCAATAGTGTTCCGTGAAAAAAGACAAAACCTGCAAGCAACAAGTCGACTGCGCAATGGAAGACAAAATTTTCGATTTTTATTTGTAACCTTCAGTTGAACTGAGAAACGCACTGTATCAGTCAACTGCGAGAATCCAGCAGCCAGTTTAGCTTTAGTGCAACTGATGTTACTGAGGATATGTATCACCTCCCTCCACACACAATTCACGTGATGATTCTTTCGGCTTTTGTGTCTCGGGGTTTAACTATTAGAAGAGGGTAATAATTAATTCACTCTCTCTTACATCTCACATTCACATGACATGACACAATCTTTATCAAAGATGATTTTGATAAGAACTAAATAGTGGCATAATCAAATTCAATGCAATAGAAACAAACTAAATCAATCAGGTCAGCCTACAATCTGTGACTGAAGGGCAGTGGGCTTTCCTATTGTCCCGAAATAAAAGGTTGAACCCAAAAGTACTGGTAGACAAGTGCAATCAGTTCTCGACTTCCATCGACAAAACTTTTCATTGAAACTGATATCCACTAAGGAGTGGACATTCACTCACTCACTCTCTCTCTCTCAAGGTTATTCCTCGAGACAAGAGAAAAGGCCATAAACGTGCGGTTTCACACACACAAACTTGCTCGGACGAGCAAACAATTCTATGTCATTCCGCAAGAAAACAACCGATGAACGTTTCAGGCAATGACTGGTTCAACAGTCTTGTGGGGGCTGAATCTTCAAATAGGGAAACGATGCCCTTTTGGCACAAGCTTTCAGAGGGTCGGGGGAAGATTGGAAGAACTTTTAACGTGTTGTTCCAACATGGAGCTGCTCGGCACACTTCCGCCCTCGCTGGCATCCCCGAGTCAATTTATCTTAAAATTTCACACGCCAGAATTGACGTGTTAAGCCACAACGCATGCGCAACCGCCCCTAGCCAATCAAACCGCGATTGCATCATTACCCAATTTGTCTCAAACTGGTTCAACCTGGCCTCACACTTCGAAGCCAAGGCATGTTCCCGCCAAACCGAACTCTCAATCATTACCTTCAGCCATCTAAGAAATTAAACCAATGTTCGAACTGTATTGCCTGCTTCATTGCCGTTCGTGTTGGAATGGCTTGAGGGTCGTGAAAGGTCGTTCGGGTCAAGGTTGCAGACGAAGCTGAAGAAGGAGAAGGTTCCAGAGGAAAAGCCTTCAACCTCCTGACTGACTGATAGTAACAACATACTCAGGAACAGAATAAGTGGCCTACCAAAAGCAACTGGAAAGTGCGGAAGGAATGGGCTGGAAATCTGAGCTGCGGGATCAATGTACGGGTATTGCGTTACTCACATAATGACTGAGTCTCCGTTAAGCCCCCAGTCGCAGTTCTTAGAAAGTCGTCAGGGTGGTGTCATGGAGTCAGGCGAAGACATCAATGTCGCAAAATGTGAATGGAGTCCAAAGTCGGCTGCTCGAAGACGTCCAGAAATTGGGCATGCCACAGCTGCAGCAAGGTCTGGGCCGCTATGCATAGACGCGAGGTCTTGCAAGGAATAGGCCGCTGTCAAAATGTGTCAGCATTTGATTGCCTTTGCATCTGCTATCATCATTTTGATACATGGTGACACAGGCCTATTCCTCACAAGAATTGGGCTTTCTTCGCGTCTGTGCAACGCGCCCCTGGAACTTCCTCTTAGCGGAAAATGTGTTTTTTTAATCCAAGCCGTTGAGGTGTCTGATTTCTAGAGCGCAAACCAAAGTGCACTGAATGAGCCCATGCATTGCGGTCTAACGCAAGGACATTCCAGTTGATCAGAGGCGTACCGCAATCTGTCAGGGATGATTTTAAGTTGTCTTTCAAACGCTTGACTCGGCCTCCTGACTTCCCCTACCATACTCCACCTCGGTTAAGAAGATTAAGACGAAGAAGATTCATTGAAGTAGCTTGACGTAGCAGCACAGAAATCTCACCTGTAAAGATGTTGGATGGAAAGTGATGGGTATCCAGTACTTAGAGTCGGGAAAAACGACGACATCACACGTGTTGGTGAAGTTTTTTTTCGACATCAGTTGTATTGCAAGTGGCAACAGAGCTGTACGTACGGCACAGATTATTACTGCCCGTCTCTAACTGCTTGTCTGTTCGTGTACGTCTGTCTGTCCATCTGTGCCTGTTGGTCTGTGTCTGTGTGTTTGTCTGAGAGTGAATTCCTGTGCACCGTAGTACTTGAAATGCTAAAGGTTTCATCACATTCACATTCCTGTTTGTTTCGACACCAAAAAATAAAAAGCCGAAGAATTTAATTGCTATTTGAAGATCATCTGGAGAAAAAGACCGCACCAGCCACTTTAACAGAGACGCACACGTTCACAACACACAAACACACGCACACACACACACACACACACACTCACACACACACACACACACACACACACACACACACATACAGAGGGAGCGAGAGCGAGCGAGCGAGCGAGCGAGCGAGAGAGAGCGAGCGAGCGAGCGAGCGAGAGAGAGAGAGAGAGAGAGAGAGAGAGAGAGAGAGAGAGAGAGAGAGAGAGAGAGAGAGACCCAGACCGACAGAAAGACCAACAGACAGACAGACCGTCAGACAGACAGAAACACAGACAGACAGACACACAGACAGACACACAAACAGACAGACAGACACACAGACAGACACACAGACAGACACGCACACACACACAGACAGACAGACAGACAGACAGACAGACAGACACACAGGCACACAGACACACACACAGACAGACACACAGACAGACAGACACACAGACAGACACACAGACAGACACACAGACACACAGACAGACAGACACACAGACAGACAGACAGACAGACAGACAGACAGACAGACAGACAGACAGACAGACAGACAGACAGAGAGACAGACAGACACACAGACACACAGACACACACAGACAGACAGACATACACACAGACAGACACACAGAGAGACACACACTCAGACACACAGACAGGTACACAGACAGACAGACACACAGACAGACACACAGACAGACACACAGACAGACACACAGACACACAAACAGACAGACACACAGCCACACAGACAGACAGACACACAGACAGACACACAGACAGACACACAGTGAGACACACAGACAGACAGACAGACAGACACAACATACAGACAGACACACAGACGGACACACAGACAGACACACAGACAGACACCCAGATAGACACACAGACAGACAGACAGACAGACAGACAGACACACAGACAGACAGACACACAGACACACAGACAGACACACAGACAGACAGACACACAGACAGACACACAGACAGACAGACAGACAGACACACAGACACACAGACAGACACACAGATAGACACAGGGAAGGAGGGAGGGAGGGAAGGAGGGAGAGAGAGAGAGAGAGAGAGAGAGAGAGAGAGAGAGAGAGAGAGAGAGAGAGAGAGAGAGAGGTACAAGGTAAATTTTGGTTACAGTTATCTGAGAGTCAAACTCTGTTAGTGTCTTCCTTTCAAACTACACTGGTCGGCAAAAGTTAAGGGCCGGCCCTTGTTATCAGTAGCTTTACAAATATTTATTTTACACTGAGACAACGACCCTGAAAATGATGCAAGGTGGGCTACGCTGCAACTTTATTTATTGCTGCTAGTGCCCAAACCTGTTATGCAGGCATTGCCATTGTGCAAAAGTGTTGTCAGCGGAGCCAAAAAAGTTGCAAATTCATGAGAATTTTACAAAGTTTAGTCGAGTTTCGCTGAAGAAGCAATGTCGCTTCAGGTTTCTGGCATATTGCACGTGCAAGCCATGTCCCTAGTGACCACTGTTCAGCAAAAGTTACAAACCAACGGCTGCAACCAGGGCTCTCAATAATCATGCCTCCAAGACAGAGACTGTCAACACTTGATCGTGGACGAGCGCTGGGGTGGCTTCAGGATGGAACTCCCGGCCGAGAAGTCGCCAGACGGCTTGGAGTGAGCCACTCTGTCATCCAACGCCTGCACCAACGCTTCCAGGCCACCGGAAGTGCTGATGAACGGCCCCGCTCCGGACTCCCACGAGCAACGAGCTGGCGCGAAGACCGTTATCTTCAACTTTTGGCGCTGCGTGACTGAACAATCACTGCCAGGACCCTGAGAGTCGCCCTGAGGACGGCCACCAACGTTGCCATCTCCCAGGACACCGTCGAGCGACGCCTGCACGAGGTGGACCTCCAGTCAAGGGTCCCTACCATCAGAACACCGCTGACACTACAGGCTTGTTCAGGAGTACTCAGCGCTGCATGAGCGCTTCATGTTGGTAATTGAGCGCTCTTTGCCACTCCTGAGCGATTAAGATGTAGTGCAGCGCTTCACTTGTTAAAGGGGAGGTAAATCTTCTGCGTCCCATGTTGTGTTGAAAGACGCGAAGAAAGTGTTTTCTTTGCCACATGCATCGTTTATGCACGTTTACATGTATTCTGCATGAATAAAATCCACTACTGTGTCATCATTACTTGCACATACAGAGCGCTTGGGGCAAATAAAGCCCGTTCCAGTCCCAAAATGATGTTTCTGAGGGTTATTTTACGCGTCGACGGCCAGTGCGGGATCGAAGACGCCATTTTGAATCTGCTGCAAAATCATTCTGCATCTCGGATCGGTGATGCAGAGCGCTGCTCGGCGCTGAGTGAAGCACGCCCCAAATTGGCCGTTCACGAGTGAATCACATGCAGCGCTGAGCAGCACTCTGAATCGCTGCGCTTCCTGAACAAGGCTTAAAACATCGCCGAGCTCGGATGGCGTTCTGCCGCAACCACCAGCGCTGGAACAGGCAGCAGTGGGGCACAGTTCTGTTTACCGATGAATCTCGGTTTACTGTGTCGAACAGTGATGCTCGGAGGCGCGTGTGGCGACGTGTAGGCGAGCGATTCATCGATATTTGCGTCCAAGATCACAACCGTTATGGAGGAGAATCTGTGATGGTGTGGAGAGGCTTTCATCTCCATGGGAGGACTCCTCTGTACCTCATCCGAGGCAACCTGACCGGCATCATGTACAGAGATGAGATTGTCAGGCCGATCATCGTCCCCACTCTGCGGGCCATGGGACGTGGCTACTGTCTACAGGACGACAACGCCACCCTTCACCGTGCTGTGGTGGTGAGGGACTTTCTGCAGCGTCAGCAGGTTGTCCGCATAGACTGGCCAGCACGATCCCCAGACCTGGCTTCCATTGAAAACTTGTGGGACATTCTGGGACGCCGCGTAGTCGACAATCGCCCCCACCCCGCAGATGCTGCTCAGCTCTTCCAGTTCCTGCAGCAAGAGTGGCTCGCCATCCCACAACATATGCTGCAGAACCTTGTCCGCTCGATGAGGCAACGGGTGATGGATTGTTTGGCAGCAAATGGTGGCCACACCCGTTATTGAACATGGACAAACTGACTGGACTTTCCTTGCAACTTTCAGAAAGGGGGGTGGGGTGCTTCTGACGGATGCCAAGCTAATGAGTTTTGACTTGTCAATGAATTTTTGGCATAAATCAATTGCTTAAATATTGAATTAAATCATTCTTTGAATTGCATATATATTTTTTAATTTGTTTCCTTTTGAGAGAGAAATGTTTATGTGGCCCTTGACTTTTGCGGACCAGTGTATTTGCATGAGTTTTTACAATTTCATGTCAGTTTTGTTGCGCCCACAACAGCAGCGGATATCCTCATTGGAGTGTTGTGCCATAAATCTGCCTTTTTCCCCTCTTTCTCTGCACGACAAGCGATTATAATAATAATAATATGTTTATTTATAAGGCGCACTTCCTCCACACAGTCAAAAAAGTACATAGTGGAGCTCTAGGCGATTCAATGTTTATTATGGACTTTGAAGCAGGATCTGGACTAAGGAAAATTCCGTGTGGCTTTTGGTATGGGGAAGACAAGCTCGCCTGTTTAAAGACATGTTTGAATGCATAAAGTTTCCCACTTCTCTTCCGTTTAAGCAGGAAAACTTTCATAGTTGAACACGACTGCAAGTACAAAGGAAAAGTAGGCTATGTCACCAACATCTTGTCTTTTTTTCTCCCCTACGAAGAGTCATGGCGAGACAACAGTGTTCCTGGCAAACGGGAACCAAACAATTTCTTATCAAATTACCACTTGAAAATATGCCTCGGGAAAACTTGTCTCGTATTTTATGTTCACTGTGGTACATGATGTCTTTGGGGGGAAAGAAAGTTCTAATGGGTAGCGTAAACTGAAGAATTTGCACAGGTTGGTGGATGTCGTTTGAAAAAAAAATGGATGGACGGTCGGGAGGAAATCAGAAAGGCAGGCAGACGGGCAGGCACGCATGCCCGCACGTGTACACAGGCAGACAGGCAACACGCATACACGCGCGCGCGCACGCACACAAACACATCCACACAGTTACACAGATATACGAACAAATGCACACACACACACACACACACACACACACACACACACACACACACACACACACACACACGCGGCGCGCAAGAGGCATCAACTTTATTGACTATGTTCGAAGTTAATTATGCTCATCAAAGGAGTAATACAAAGGGCGCGTTTGTTTGGCCCAAAATCTCGAGATTCTCCCTGAATGACTAGTCGAGAGCGAGTGAGACGCTCCTACAGTTAGAAAAACGGCCAATCAACGCACAAGGCGGAAGAACATGGCTGCGTCCTGGCGCCAGAGTCGGTGAAGAAGTTGCCGATAGACGAAATGGTGTCATATCGAATGGCACGGGAACTTTTTCAACCAAAAAAGCAACCCGATTTCAACTGTAGAAAATGTTGTCGAAAATGTTAGGCCTCGATTCATTTCGATCAATTCAAGGAACACAATTCAGAGAGCGCACGTATTCGGTGTTGCGTGTTTGCAAGCGATAAAAACATTTTCGGCAGTGTATGTCCAGAAATAACCTACACACCCACTCCTCAATATATACAAATAAACACTCGAACAGCAAACACTTCCGTTTACGTACACTTTTCCATTCTCGGACCCTGAGAAGCACATTAAGGCCTTCGCACAAGAGGCAACCAAAGTCTCTGGCCACGTTGCTTGCGGCCGGTTGCTTGCCATGTGGCAGGCAATGCTGGAGACTGAGCTCGCACACGCTTCCACTGTGACCTTTCACCTCTCGCCACGTTGTATTTATGGAAGCGTATTAATTCCCGCGCTTGCACTCAAGACGCTCTGCATCTCTCCCCCGAAGGCTTGCCCTAGCATGACTGAAACTTAGAGTGACGATGGCGACAGTACTTCGTCATCTAAGCAAAGTAAAAAGAGAAAAAGATCGTGTTGGTCTCGTGAATGGTTGACAAAACGACCAAGGCATGGTGCCTACTCGTGTCTGCTTCAAGAGCTCCTCAACGAGGATCTCAAGGCAACAAGAACTTTCCTTCGAATGAGCCATGAAGATTTTCAGGAATTGTTGCAGCTGGTTGGGCCTCAATTAATTAATCAATTTCATCTGAACAGTATTTTCATAACACAGATGCAATTTAAATGTATCGTATTCGTGGTATCAGACAACACTAGCTTTGTACACAATGTCAACAGATGCTTCGGCGTGAAGGTGCATTGACCTGCATTTCCATTTTTAAAATGTAGGAGCTTTCACGACCTATTGATGCATTCAACATACAGCTTTGATAAATTAATGCTGTTCATGGCTTACATTTTCTTTGGATGGGTTTCTAGTATCCCCAAATACAGCGTTTTCTGTGCGAAGCGTAGACAGGTCCGCCATTTAATTGTGCAATAGTCGCGAGAACGCGAGAACGAGGCTCTAAAGTCGCCCGGTGAATAGTGGATTCACAGAGAGTGGCACGCCACTGCCCCCAAAACTAGAACAAGTTTAAAGACGAGCAACTCAGTTGCTGGTGGCGTGGAAAGTTGCTTGGAATGTCAGTTGCTTTCAACCGACCTCGCACACGAAGCAATGTATGGCAAGCAATCGAGTTGCCGGAGTGGAGTTGCCTCCTGTGCAAAGGCCTTTACAGGCATTGTTATCTCCGAACACCAGCCTAACTGGCACTGTCTCCACCATTTTGGCTCATCCGGGTCACTGCAGCTTGAAGCATCGAGGGAGCTCTGGACCTCCCTCGGCTTCCCACCTTCACGGCGAGTGCGTCCTTTTGAGCGAGGAACGTGGTGTTGTGAAGGTTCCAGCACGAACCCGAACATTGTAGCGCAATCAGATTGTTTACATCGGTCTCTTCGCTAGGTCAGTGCCTAGTCACGTGGTTGAGTCTTGCTAAATTTGTCTGGACTGTGTCACGTGACGTCATTCGTGAAGCTTTGCGGCTGTGGAGCAGATCGTAGGCTGTTCTCGAAAGCTCTGGAACCTGTGCTAAGGTATATAAAGCGCGATAAAGCAAGAGAGAGACACACACGAGGGAGCAGATACGACAGAGTTAAGGTGAGAGCTTAACTAGAGGATAAACGAGTCCTCCTTTGTAAGGAGTGAGTCCTCTGTGTCACTGCGCGTAGAGTGAAGTTGCTACGACGGTATTGTTTACTGTCACCGCTGTGTATCGACCAGTGCGTGAATAAAGTTTATCGAAAACGACTACCAGCGTTTGTGAACTTCGACTTCCTGGCGCAAGCTAGGAGAACCCCAGTACAACAGGATATTGCAAGAGAAGAGTGCAACAGTCGAAACGCCTAGCCCTCGCGATTCTCTCGAGATTTTGTGCCAAAAAAACGCTCCCAAAGAGAAACTTAGTATGGTTCCTGTCTATACGTCAAATGCATTAACCTTCTTCCCTTTTCTCAAATCTAATCCACAATAGCAGTGCATGCAATGCTAAAATCTAGACACACGGGCTGCCACCAACATGAGGATGACAGAGTTTCTAGATTAAATCAACAAATCAATGTCATGTTGCCCAACAGCTGCATCATCAAGGAAATTAACCGACCAGAAGACAGACAGCGAGAAGAAACACTGATTTTTACATGGAGTGCATCCTCATCTGGGAAGCAGTCATAGTTTTCTTTCAATACATGTACCTTGCATCTCTGGTCACCATTTACGTGTATCCGTGTCACCATTGCGTGACGTACAAGAACACAGTGTGAGGTAAGAGCCGGGTGTCACGGACAGGACTCGTTACTAGTCGTGCATTTCTCTTGGTGTACATTACTTTGCTTCGAGCCGTTGTGCCCCACTGAACACAAGAGAGAAATAATCTACTCCATCAGAACACAGCTAAGCCTAGAGCTGTTTGACGGGCAACAATGCAATGCGAGACAGGAAATCCAGAGACAAGCTTGTGGGGTCACGTCTGTCTGTGACATTATCTCCACAAAGACAGCGTCCACAGTCCAAGCACTCCAGGTGTACACTTCCTGGCTTAGCTGATGGTCGCAACGAGACAAGATTAATCTCTTCATTCCACTAATTGTGTGATCACGTTTGCCAGACGGTGTAAAACTAAATTGCTCCATTCAGTGATTCACACATTGGTACATGTATCATGAATGTCCGGGTCTCTATTTTTCGTGTACATCTCCAGTGGAAAAGGAGTGCAGTATGGTTTGTTTTTCCCAGCACGTCTGGGGTGGTGTTTTGGGGGTTACTGCCGCGTCTACAGCACTGAAAGCAGACGAACGTAAGCTAGATAGGGGCGGAACCGGGGGGATGGGGGGGAGGGGGGACTGGGGAGTTCCCAGGGGTTTCGGAACACACACACTCCCTCCACCCTAATCCCACTCCCAATTAAAAAAATTAAACATATTTATATATTGAAATAGAAAAATGAAAAATTAATTGTAATAGAAATGTCAAGAAGAATATCTAAAGTGAAAAAGTAATGGAAGACTACGATCGAGGGAACCAAGGACCTCGGCACACTTAGTTTGGAATCCCCCTCCCCCCTCCCCCCCTCCCCCCCCCCCTCCCCCGCCCCCTCCCTCCCCCCCCCTCCTCCAGTAGCATATCTGCTCCGCCCCTGCACGATGACGGGTGGCATTCCTGAGCCTGTATGTCATCAATGGAGAAGCCTCACAGAACTTGTCACTATGAGCCCCTATCATGGCACAAACCGCCACCTCAAGGAAGACTGACGCGACTGAGCGGCGTTGTGTCAGGTTGCACACATTGCCGTTATATTTTGAAGGTCCGTGTTTCTCAAGTCTGGTTCCTCTTTGTTTCGCTGGATTTACTCCTCTGGCTGAACAACTGTCTATTTAATCCATGCACGCAAGCATGCACACACATACACGAAAGAATGCGCGCACGCACACACACTTCCACCTCTCCCCAACCCCTACCCCCTTCCCCTTTCGTCCCCGCGGCCCCATCTACAGGTACATATACATACAGGTAAGTGTGTCTGTTTTTTTAATGCCAGCCTGTCTTTCGTGTTGGACTCGAAAAATATGCATGCAAATCAGTCTCATCAAGACCACAGCTCCCTTTGAGGCCATGTTCTGGACATCACTTAACACTTGTTTTAACTTTTCAACAGCAAGTATCCCTCAAATGATTGTGAAAAATGTCAAGAATATAAAAATAAAGGAAGTGATTGCCATGGTAACCATATATTTCATTTTTATTATACGAAAATTAAATTTGTTCTTTTGGGTAACCTTCTTCTGAGACTCCGGCAAGAGATACATATGTAAATTTGAGGGTGATGAAACTTTTGCATATGGAGAATAAAGTAGCAGAGATAAAACTTGAAATTTATATCTCGTGACTTTGTACAAGCATAGGCTACTTCTCATGGAGACCGCTTTAGTTTTTTAAAACAAATTAAATTAATAAGTTAGCGAATCCTAATTTTGTTAATATTTGCAAATTTTCTATCTGTGACCTTGCACTTTCACATATCGTAAACAAAGTCCCCAGTTATTATAAAGATGTGGACATTAGTGGCCGAGATATTGAAATACAAAGAGTGAAAAACTGAAAACTGAGAAAACGGTTGTTCAAAGTTCATGACAAGGTGTCAACCGGGGTAAAGTCCATTCAAATGTCATTACCTCCTTCACAAACAAAAACACACCTCTGTTGATTACCGACTGCATTAACACATTTCTAGGCGACTAAGGGCACAATTACTTTGTGGATGTGGAGATTAATGGTCAGATATAGGAAAATGGCAAAATCTGGAATTGCATCAGATAGAGCAGTTTTGGTCAAAAGTAGACCAGAACATACCATTGAATATCTCGATGTTCTGCAGCGACGGAACTTCGAAAAGCTGTGGCAAGAGCGAATCAGAATAACACATCAGAAAGAAAGTAGCAAAACTTTAAATACCTGGACTTGGGATAATAATAAGTTCACCACTGACGAACTTTTTCGTAATGATATATTTATCCTTCTTCCTCCTCTTCTCGACAAGTGGTATCTTTTTGCGACACCATCACATTTAGTCTCATGTCTGTGCATCCAGTTTTCTTGATGTCTGCACACACATCCGGCAGCGGGGTGGACGAAATCACACCAGGGAAGGAAGAGGAAAATGAAAAAACCCACAACTCTCATTTGTTCTGCCTCTGTCCTTTTCTCTGACCCTGTCCCTGCCTGCCTTTTCCGTGTCGTCTGCATTCGAGTGTCCAGGTAGATTCTTCAAAACCAAGGGATATGCTTATCTGGTAATGCACGTGTGTACAAAACGTAGTATGGTGACGGGAATTCGTTCAGCCAACAAGCTGAAATGAGGGGTGAAGAGCGGAGGGAGGGGGGAGGAGAGGGAGTGGGTGGGAAGGGGGGGGGGGGGGGGGAGGAGGAGGAGGAGGAGGAGGTGGAGGAGGAGAGAGAGAGAGAGAGAGAGAGAGAGAGAGAGAGAGAGAATGAAAGAGAGAAAATGAAAAAGCGAGCGAGAGAGAGAGAGAGAGAGAGAGAGAGAGAGAGAGAGAGAGAGAGAGAGAGATTGATTGATTGATTGATGATTCTTTATTTGCGGCCGACGACCCACTAGTATAGAAAGTTACGCAATTACAAACTAATTTGAAATATGGTATATCCTTTAAGTGAGTTCACAATCAGTGTGGTTAAAATCAACGGCTAAACTATATATTTACTATAACGCCCTTGTGAATTAGTATTGAATGCAGTATGTAGATAAGTTAAAATTGGTTTGTTATAGCTGTCGTGCCTAGATCCTGAAAGTGCCTAAGTTCTTGAATTAGGCAGTCTCTTGCCTAATTCGTGAAATAGGCAATGGCTGTGCCTAATCTGTGAAATCAATGTTGACGTTTGCCTAATTTGTGACATTTCATGATTTAGGCTGCCTATTTCATCAATTAGGCAGCCTAAGTCATGA
>JAWQFJ010022763.1:12500-17396 GCA_034096865.1 Theodoxus fluviatilis | reverse complement strand
CGATAGATTGGATTCCTTAGGTTTTTCTTTATACACACAAGCAATCATTCAAAGACATTCATCCACTTCTTATAAGATATCACACAATTGGAGATTAACTAAACAGATATTTATTAATTTTAGACCACAAAAATCAGGGTATTATCACACACAAAAAATAAAGTGATTTTCCCACAGTATTTGATTCCTAACTATTCAATTTCCCGAATCTCCCCCACCCAAGAGTTCCCACAATCTTCCCCAAAAGTCAGCTGACCGCCCAGGATCTCCACTTGACGAAGAGGCGGGTCCCAACCAATCACCAGTCTCTCAGTTGGCGAAGGGACCGCTTCCCCCGAAGAAATCTTCCGTTCTCCGGATTGTCCCTCCACGTCAAGTCCATCACAAGTCGGGATGGCGAAGCAACAGGATAACAGTGAAGTCCACCACGAGTCGGGATGGCGAGACAGGTGCTAAAGAAAAATATTTAATTGGATCCCCATAATATATGTCCCAATTTACATTAAATGATAATTCCACAAAACCAAGACAAACCTAGCTTCATAAAAATAATTGTATAAGTTTTCAGTTGAATGACTGGGTCAAATAGTGACGTGATGACGTTCTTAAAAAGGAAAATTATCAATTTGACGTCACGCACTTTCCAAAATTCATTTTCTTCAACTCTTACAAACAATTATCCTAAATAATGATTAACTCAACAACAAGAATTTACTAGCAATAAACTGAGACTATCCCTTTCTAATGTGGCTATCCAAAAGAGAGAAGAACACTCACCAGTCCACCTGTGTATATTCCGTCCAACTACTTCGCACTTCTTAATTATATTTGTTTATAAATATAATACACTCAGATTCCAATCTTGGAATACTGTAGCGTCCCCATTGGGAAGAGAATCATCCCTTCACCAATCTCAGGTAAGAGTGACAGTTTTCGGGAGACTCCCTCGTTCTCAAACGGTCAGAGCAGGGACCAGGAGGATTCTGGGTATGACGAGGAGTTCCTGCTCCATCGTCATATTCTATGAAACTTTTTTTATATAAAAAAAAGCTAAAGGACAATTTTGATAGTTATGACTTCAAGTACCGGTGGTCCAGTGGCAACGCCACCGGTCCACCAACACAGAGGACCCCGGCTCGAAACCCGGTCACGATCAGATTTTTCTTTTTTCTGTACATGTATTTATTAATATTCATTCACACTGTCAACCTGTGGCTTGACATGAACCATGCAATAGGAAGTATGGGCCGTACAATAGGAAGTATGGGCCATGCAATATGAAGTATGGGCCAGGCAATAGGAAGTATGGGCCATGCAATAGGAAGTATGGGCCATGCAATAGGAAGCATCGGCCATGCAATAGGAAGTATGGGTCGTGCAATATGAAGTATAGGCCATGCAAAAGGAGATATGGGCCTTGCAAAAGGAAGTATGGGCCATGCAATATGAAGTATGGGCCATGCAATAGGAAGTATGGGTCGTGCAATAGGAAGTATGGGCCGTGCAATAGGAAGTATGGGCCGTGCAATAGGAAGTATGGGCCGTGCAATAGGAAGTATGGGCCATGCAATAGGCAGTATGGGCCATGCAATAGGAAGTATGCTCCGTGCAAAAGGAAGTATGGGCCATGCAATAGGAAGTATGGGCCGTGCAATAGAAAGTATGGGCCGTGCAATAGGAAGTATGGGCCATGCAATAGGAAGTATGGGCCATGCAATAGGAAGTATGGGCCATGCAATAGGGAGTATGGTCCATGCAATAGGAAGTATGGACCATGCAATAGGAAGTATGGGCCATACAATAGGAAGTATGAGCCATGCAATATGAAGTATGGGCCATGCAATAGGAAGTATGAGCCATGCAATATGAAGTATGGGCCATGCAATAGGAAGTATGGGCCATGCAATAGGAAGTATATGCCATGCAATAGGATGTATGGGCCATGCAATAGGAAGTATGGGCCATGCAATAGGAAGTATGGGCCATGCAATAGGAAGCATCGGCCATGCAATAGGAAGTATATGCCATGCAATAGGAAGTATGAGCCATGCAATATGAAGTATGGGCCATGCAATAGGAAGTATGGGCCATTCAATAGGAAGTATATGCCATGCAATAGGATGTATGGGCCATGCAATAGGAAGTATGGGCCATGCAATAGGAAGTATGGGCCATGCAATAGGATGTATGGGCCATGCAATAGGAAGTATAGACCATGCAAAAGGAGGTATGGGCCGTGCAATAGGAAGTAGGGGCCATGCAATAGGAAGTAGGGGCCATGCAATAGGAAGTATGGGCCATGCAATAGAAAGTATGGGCCATGCAATAGGAAGCATAGGCCATGCAATAGGAAGCATAGGTCATACAATAGGAAGTATGGGCAGTGCAATAGGAAGTATGGGTCATGCAATAGGAAGTATGGGCCATGCAATAGGAAGTACGGGCCATGCAATAGGAAGTATAGGTCATGCAATAGGAAGTATGGGCCATGTAATAGGAAGTATGGGCCATGCAATAGGAAGTATGGGCCATGTAATAGGAAGTATGGGCCATGCAATAGGAAGTATGGGCCATGCAATAGGAAGTATGGGCCATGCAATAGGAAGTATGGGCCATGCTATAGGAAGTATGGGCCATGCAATAGGAAGTATGGGCCATGTAATAGGAAGTATGGGCCATGTAATATGAAGTATGGACCATGCAATAGGAAGTATGGGCCATGCAATAGGAAGTATGGGCCATGCAATAGGAAGTACGGGCCATGCAATAGGAAGTACAGGTCATGCAATAGGAAGTATGGACCGTGCAATAGGAAGTATGGGCCATGCAATAGGATGTATGGGCAATGCAATAGGAAGTATGGGTCATGCAATATGAAGTATGAGCCATGGGCCATGAAGTATGGGCCGTGCAAAAGGAAGTATGGGTCATGCAATAGGAAGTAGGGGCCATGCAATAGGAAGTATGGGTCATGCAATATGAAGTATGAGCCATGCAATAGGAAGTATAGGTCATGCAATAGGAAGTATGGGCCATGGGCCATGAAGTATGGGCCGTGCAAAAGGAAGTATGGGTCATGCAATAGGAAGTAGGGGCCATGCAATAGGAAGTATGGGTCATGCAATATGAAGTATGAGCCATGCAATAGGAAGTATAGGTCATGCAATAGGAAGTATGGGCCATGGGCCATGAAGTATGGGCCGTGCAAAAGGAAGTATGGGCCATGCAATAGGAAGTATGGGCCATGCAATAGGAAGTATGGGCCATGCAATAGGAAGTATGGGCCATGCAATAGGAAGTATAGGTCATGCAATAGGAAGTATGGGCCGTGCAATAGGAAGCATGGGCCCTACAATAGGAATTACAGGCCGTCAATAGGAAGTATGGGCCATGCAAAAGGAAGTATGGGCCATGCAATAGGAAGTATGGGCCATCTAATATGAAGTATGGGCCATGCAATAGGAAGTATGGGCCATGCAATAGAAAATATGGGCCGTGCAATAGGAAGTATGGGCCATGCAATATGAAGTATGGGCCATGCAATAGGAAGTATGGGCCATGCAATAGGAAGTATGGGCCATGCAATAGGAAGTATGGGCCATGCAATAGGAAGTATGGGCCATGCAATAGGAAGTATGGGCCATGCAATAGGAAGTATGGGCCATGCAATAGGAAGTATGGGCCATGCAATAGGAAGTATGGGCCATGCAATAGGAAGTATGGGCCGTGCAATAGGAAGTATGGGCCATGCAATAGGAAGTATGGGCCATGCAATAGGAAGTATGGGCCATGCAATAGGAAGTATGGGCCGTGCAATAGGAAGTATGGGTCGTGCAATAGGAAGTATGGGCCGTGCAATAGGAAGTATGGACCGTGCAATAGGAAGTATGGGCCGTGCAATAGGAAGTATGGGCCATGCAATAGGAAGTATGGGCCATGCAATAGGAAGTATGCTCTGTGCAATAGGAAGTATGGGCCATGCAATAGGAAGTATGGGCCAAGTATGGGCCATGCAATAGGAAGTATGGGCCAGGCAATAGGAAGTATGGGCCATGCAATAGGAAGTATGGGCCATGCAATAGGAAGTATGGGCCATGCAATATGAAGTATGGGCCATGCAATAGGAAGTATGGGCCGTGCAATAGGAAGTATAAGCCATGCAATAGGAAGTATGGGCCATGCAATAGGAAGTATAGGCCATGCAATAGGAAATATGGGCCGTGCAATAGGAAGTATGGGCCATGCAATAGGAAGTATGGGCCATGGGCCATGAAGTATGGGCCGTGCAATAGGAAGTATGCGCCATGCAATAGGAAGTATGGGCCATGCAGTAGGAAGTATGGGCCAGGCAATAGGAAGTAAGGGCCATGCAATAGGAAGTATGGGCCAGGCAATAGGAAGTATGGGCCAGGCAATAGGAAGTAAGGGCCATGCAATAGGAAGTATGGGCCAGGCAATAGGAAGTATGGGCCATGCAAACCACAACTGAACGATTGCGAATCACTGTGTCCCATGGGGCGCGTTGCTTAGCCCACCTAGTTGGCGAATAATTCCTCGCGAATGAGGCCGAGGCGAGGCGGGCCACTAGGCAACGGCCAATCAATAGTTGGCAAGGTGAATGTCCGAGAGAACATGGCTGCGTCCTGGCGCGAGAGTCGGCGCAGAAAATGCCGACAGACGAAGCACATCAAGATACAGACTTCACAGCAGTTTTTCACTTGGAAAAACGTATCATGGTGACATCTCGAAGGGCACGGGAACTTTTTCAAAGAAAAGAACCAACCAGGGTTCAATTGTAGATAATTTCATCGAAACTGTTGTGTCTCGATACACTCCGGATCAATTCATGGGGCATACTTTAGAAAGTAGATATGTATGCAACAATAAAAAAATTTC
>JAWQFJ010022763.1:0-2500 GCA_034096865.1 Theodoxus fluviatilis | reverse complement strand
GGGGGAGTCCGAGGGGAGGGAGGGGGGGAATGCAGAAAGAAGAGCATTTTCCCTTGATATTCTGGTTTTCAAATCTTTTCAAATGTATGTGCAGTTTGTCGTTCCGAAATGCTATTTGTTTTTCAATATCTTCTGTGGCTTGTAGGACTTTTCTAAAAGTATCTATACTAATTTTGTAGTCAAGACATTTAGCATTAAATATATACTGTTTAGCACTGAATATTATAAGATTTCCAACGTCGTTAGACGTAGCATTTCCAAAGAATACCGTTTTTCTATTTATATTGATCGAAAGAGTGTGACGTTGTAGATATAATTGTAAATCAGCCCAGAAGGCCTGAATCACTTCACACTCCCAGAACACGTGTTCCAGTGTTTCTGGATTGCACAAACAAAATCCACATAGAGATGATGATACTTTTCTTATTCTGAGAAGAAAGGTGTTGGTTGAAATTATACGATGCAAAAACTTAAACTGGAAATTTTTCAATCTAGTATCTATTGTGCATTTTGATGCAAGTTTATATGCATGTTCCCAATCTATGGCCTCATCCTCAACTGATCTTTTCCATCTTTCTTGTGATTCTATGTATTTAACATTATCCCTCCAGGTTTACTGGAGGTCCTACAGACTTTATCTGTCTGTCTGTCTGTGTGTGTGTGTGTCTGTCCCGACTCCACGGCATATATCTCAAAAACTACTGGACGGATTTCCTTGAGATTTTGCACACTGACTGGAAGTTAGGTCCCATTGAATATTATCAAATTTTCAGAATCGAGGTTTGAAAAGAAAGTGACTTTTTTACATTTTGGTGTTGTATGTATGTATTTTCATTTTTACTGCGCCATTATCACGATAAACATGCTCATGGCGCGACAAGACGAAATAAAAAAGTTTTGAGGCCAGTTTTAAATGCGGCCAAGGATGGACTAACCCTCAGACCCTCAGGAAGTTGGTTCCAGAGTCTCGGTCCAACAACGCTGAAGGAGCGGTCACCGAAGCTCCGTAACCTTGTTTGTGGGACAATCAATAGTCTTCTTTTTGAGGAACGGAGATTCCTTGTGGGGTATTGAGGTCTAAGGAGTTCTCCGAGGTAGGTTGGGGCTTCACCAGTTTCACACTTAAACACGATGGAGAGGGTCTTAAATTCCACCCGTTGGCGAACTGGAAGCCAATGAAGGTCACTGAGAACAGGGGTTATGCGAGCCCACCTCGGCAGTCGCTTCACTACCCTAGCTGCAGAATTCTGAAGACACTGAAGTTTCTGCAATTGACCGTTGATTGCAGCAGTCAGCAAACTGTTGCAGTAATCAAGATGGGACAGCACAAGAGTCACCACCAGGGCTGCTGCAGTCTTTTCAGTCAGACAATCCCTGATACTCCAAATGCGGTGTAGGTGCATGTAGCCTGAGGAGATGATTTTACGAATTTGGGGGTCTGATGCCAAGTTTTGATCTAACATGACCCCGAGATATTTCGCACTTGTGGCAAATGCTATGTTCGCCCCCGCTATGTTAATATGTGTTTCTCTGATCAATTGCCTGCTTTTTTCCCTACCAATGAGAATCACTTCAGTCTTGTCTTCATTGAGTTTGAGGTGATTGGCCGACATCCATTCCTTGATGTCACTACAGCAGTTTTGCACAGTGGACTTGTTCACCGCGAAGGCTTCATGATCTGGTTTGGAAGCCATGTAGATCATAGTGTCGTCGGCGAATAAATGGTGAGGGATGCAGTGTTGGTCGATGCGCTCGCTCAGGGGTTGCGTGTAAATTGAATACAGAAGAGGTCCCAAGATTGATCCCTGCGGTACTCCACAAGTGAGAGAAAGGTCCTTGTAGATGCTTGTCCACTCTGTTCTTGAACGAGTTCAGGCTCGGTGCCTCGACTACGCTATTCGGGAGGCTGTACCACATGTTGATAACTCGCTGGGTGAAGAAATGCTGTTGTAAAGCCGTATTGCATCGGTTTTTCTTGAGCTTGTAGGCGTGACCTCTTGTGACACTATTGTCATCGCAGGAAAACAGATTCTCTCCAATCTGGTACATGCCGTGCGTATACTTTTACACTTCTATTAGGTCACCTCTAGTTTTTCTGTAGCACAGACTAGGGAGCCTCATCTTGACAAGTCTTTGTTCATATGTGAATTTGGAGAACATTGGTGAAGGAGAAAGAAAGATTTTTTACGATGCGGGTCGTTTGTATCCTGGACGTTTTGTACCTAGTCGTTTTGTCTGCAACTCGCACTTACGTTATGGTCGAAGTAGATTGATGTTTACTTCCTCTGCTGAACGCTGTCAAGACTAATGCTCGAATGAATGAAGTATGATTTCATAATTTTTCAGGATTAATACAAATGTATATCAAATACATCAGTTCAATTTAATCGAGTCAATTAATCGAGTACATGTCCACTATGTCAAAAATGTGTTGAGTGGAACGCAAGTCAGAAAAGTTACACTTGCAGTCTAAACAACAAAATGAATACAGTGTTTGTAT
>JAWQFJ010022761.1:0-10921 GCA_034096865.1 Theodoxus fluviatilis | reverse complement strand
CGTGATTTCGGCCCCACATTCCAATGATTTTACCAATCAAAATTCAACATGATCAAAAGACCATTGAGAGTAAAATGAGACGATTCTATTTCACTCCAATTATTTATCCCGATAGATAAACACAAATTTGGTATTCTAATAAAACTAATCTAGGAGATTTTCAGGAAATCATTTGAGAACTACTTTTAGCGCAAACATCGTCGATAAGGTTGCAAACTGCCTTCAAGCACGTGCGCTTGCCTTTGGAACTAGTCAGTATAAACGCATCGAAAAGGATTCCTATGGCTCCGGGCTGGTTTCGTGAATCTATGGTTATACTCTCGCAAGTAAATGCTTTCTGGCCGGAACCTGTGGTCTAACTGCCTTCACTGTTTGACGAGCTGCTGAGTCCACACTTCGATCATTCGTGTATCGACTGATCTAGAAGTAGAAGGAAGATTTTACTCACTGTTGTCTCTGTGTTCAACGTTGATCGAGTCGAATTAAGTTTCTTCCGTCCGATTCCGAAGTTCGATATCATCGGAGAGCTCAGAAGTAGTTTTTCTAAGTTTAATCCTTCTAAGCATAGGCCTACATTAAATTAATGATTCCTCATCAGTAAAAGCACTCAGCGGGTTTCTGGGCGTATCGTACTATCGGTCCACAAGATTATCATTATGCAGACGGGATTGGTTGCCTTACTCGCACAATGAAGTATAATTGTTGCTGTTGTATTCAAAGTCCTTATAATTAGTAGAGTTCACAATATTACACTCTTGTGATTCGAATTTTACCGTATACAAGTTTTACATTTATGGGAAATCGATGTTTAGAAAATGAACTGACGGAAAGATGGCTGCCAGTATCGAGTGTTATCACAACAAGCGGAGGAATACACTCAACGATGTGATATGCCATTCAGCGTGGCTGAGACTCAGTGTTGAATGGTGGTATGCATGTTATGGAAGAATTAAGGCTATCACGTGACCAACCTGTTGCTGAGACTATATGCACTATAGTCTCAGCCACGCTGAATGCCACCGCGCATGACCTGCCTCTGACGGACGTAAACCCGGACGCTCACCTGAGAGGGACGCCAGTTCTGAGTACAGGAAAACATGCGAAGTTCCTTCCCTTGGGTACGTGGGTGTTGCTACGCATTGGAAAAACACCTTGAAGAGTTATCGCCAGTTTCATGGGAGAGAGAATAAAATCTATCGAAGGGTGCGTCTTTTTTGCCGACTACGTTTTGACAAGCTGGATGACTACAGTCCAGCTCACAGAATTATATACATTTCTCTGTTTGTTATGTTCATCCACGCAGTGGTCAACAATTAGTTGGATACCCTGAGCACAGAAACTTACGGTGCACAGGCTAAAGTCTCCCAAACTGTACTCGTCTTTGCAGCTCGAGAGACTCAGGCGACAGCGGTATTTCAAACAACGGCTAAGTATTTGTTTTGTTTGGAAGAGAACTATTGAGATCGCGTGTTTACTTCCATCCATGCTGGAAGATCCCTGTGGTAATGAAGCGTGCCTCTAGTGGCAGGGCGTTTATTTATCCATGACGTCAACACCGTATGTGTCTGTCCACGTGTGAGCGTGCGAGGACATATATAATGAGCATGTGTGTGCTGCAGACGTGTGTGTATGTGTGTTGTCCATTTGACAATAGAGTATTCAGACGGACAGACACACATTCACACACGGATACGGACAGATAGATGAAAAAGACTACAGACAGACGGTCGGATGAGCAGTCCGACAAACGCACAGGCAGATATATAGACACACAAAAAACACACATACACACACACACACACGCAAACACACAAACTTGCACACAGACACATAGGTTCCCATAAGAACACATTTCACAGGACAATACATACACATCCACGTGTGCACACAGAAACATACACATATTTAAGCTTACACTTATACAATAAGACACGCACTTAGAATCGCGCGCATGCCCACGAACACACACACAAAGTCACGCACGCACACAAACACACACACAAACACGCACACATACACAAACACACACGCGCGCGCGCACACACACTCACACACACATCCACAAACACGCATACACACGCACGCACACACACATACACACGCTCACACACGCACACGCACACGCACACACACACACAAACACACATCATACACACGCACACACACACACACACACACACACACACACACACACACGCCGACGGCCAGAAATAGACACGTAGACATACACACTTTTAGGCAGGTCAGCATAACCTAGACAGGTCCTTCACGTGGAACCTCCAGACAGCTCACAGCCATTCCTGCAGCTACACAATTTGGACAGATGGCTTGTGCCGGTTGATTGGCACGCTTTTGCATGCTCCATGTTTCACGTGTTGGGCGAGTGACGCTTTAGAGACGCTGTTCCGCGTGGCTGGATTTTGCCAATGGCTTTCCAGAATGTTTCTCATTACACAACTCCACCATTGCTTGCGCTGAAGCATTCCTTTTCCGATGATCATGGTCTGTATCGTCCGTGTACTTGAAGAAACTGACAGGAGTAGGCGGCGCGCTTTATGCAGGGACCTCAAGTGTGCCTATCTCGCGCGCCTCTGAAGCCGAGAGAGTGAGGTCTACGTCGTTGGAGAGTGGGTTCTCAGGTTCTTTCAAACACAGCGTGTGTCACCAACTGAAAGGCGCCGAGTGGTGTGCCCTTGCAGACCTGGGGCCCGTCAGCGTTTGCTCTCAGTCAATGTCGATTACGTTGGCAGCAATGAAAGACCCTGGACTGTTACGATGGAATATTGCGCCCCCCATCCCCACCCATTATCCCCCACCGCCACCCATTATCCCCCACCCCCACCCATTATCCCCCACCCATTATCCCCAATCCCCCCCCCCCCCCCCCCCGCCACCCCCACTTTCTAAGAAGTGGGTCAGCACACGCTAGTGCATTGACGTCGATTCCCACGTTGTGAAAATGTTGAGTTGAAACACAATCCATCAAGGCTGCGTTATTTAAATATTGGAGTGATCAGAGTAAATGCCAGCACCCTGGCATGCTGTCAGTTTTGTCCTGCAGCCCGAGGCAGAGGTCGACGTTGGACTCGACGACGACGATAAGAAAAAGAAACGAGGAGGAGGAGGAGGAGCAGGAGGAGCAGGAGGAGGAGCAGGAGCAGGAGCAGGAGCAGGAGCAGCAGAAGCAGGAGGAGCAGGAGGAGGAGCAGGAACAGGAGGAAGAGCAGGAGGAGGAGCAGGAGGAGGAGGAGCAGGAGGAGGAGCAGCAGGAGGAGCAGGAGGAGGAGCAGGAGGAAGAGCAGGAGGAGGAGCAGGAGGAGGAGCAGGAACAGGAGGAAGAGCAGGAGGAGGCGGAGGAGGAGCAGCGGGAGGAGCAGGAGCAGGAGGAAGAGCAGGAGGAGGAGCAGGAGCGTAAAACAGGAGGAGGAGCAGGAGAAGATATTTTACCAAGCAAAAATGAAATGAACAAATCAGACAATGTATCCGTCTCTCCGCAATAAACGAAAGTTGAATCCCACCTCTTACCAAAAGTCAATTTTGCTGTTAAAAAATTAATTCGAGTCAGTGTTAGGCGCCCTACGGGTAGAGCCAGTAGGAACAGGGAGGGGGGATGAGAGCGCAACGCTTGCAGTGTGTAGATGTGCAAGGAAACTCGTGGGACTGTCACAAGGTGGAAACCATAGACTGACTGGATGCTTGGCTCGGACCACAAACTGTGATGGTGAGGGCGTGGCGCATTCCGCGTGGCTGAGACTAGTGAATATAGTCTCAGCAACAGGTTGGTCACGTGATAGCCTTAAATCTTCCATAACATGCATACCACCGTTCTGAACACTGAGTCTCGGCCACGCTGAATGCCATATCACATCGTGAGTGTATTCCTCCGCTTGTTGTGATACACTCGATAATGGCAGCCATTTTTCCGTCAGTTAATTTTTTAAACATCGATTTCCCATGAATGTAAAACTTGTATGCGGTAAAATTCGAATCACAAGAGTGTAATATTGTGAACTCTACTAATTATAAGGACTTTGAATACAACAGCAATATTTATACTTCATTGAGCGAGTAATGCAACCAATCCCGTCTGCATAATCTTCGATACACACAGAAACCCACTGAGTGCTTTTGCTGATGAGGAATCATTAATTTAATGTATGCTTAGAAGGATAAAACTTAGAAAAACTGCTTCAGAGCTATCCGATAATATCGAACTTCGGAATCGGACGGATTCCTACAGAAGAAACTTCTATTCGATTAACGTTCAACACAGACTGAATGTAGGTTAAATCACTTACTGACTCCATCAGTCGACACCGAATGATCGAAGTGTGGAGCTCGTCAAACAGTGTGAAGGCAGTTAGACCACAGGTTCCGGCCAGAAAGCATTTACTTGCGAGAGTATAACCATAGATTCACGAAACCAACCCGGACCCATAGGAATCCTTTTCGCTGCGTTTATAGTAGGTCCAAAGATCGCGTGTATTACCAAAGACTATTCATAACTGTATGATCTTTGGTATTACTATACACAATCGCACGTGCTCAAGGCCGTTTGCAACCTTATAGACACGTTCGCGCTAAAAGTAGTTCTCAAATGATTTCCTGAAAATCTCATAGATTAGTTTTATTAGAACACCAAATTTGTGTTTATCTATCGGGATAAATAATTGGAGTGAAATAGAATCGCCTCTTTTTACTCTCAATGGTCTTCTGATCATGTTGAATTTTGATTGGTAGAATCAATGGAATGTGGAGCCGAAGTCACGTGACCAACCTGTGTCAGAGATACTACATCTCTGTGTTCAGAATGGGCGTGGCGGACACCAGACGGAACCTCCGTCTGGATTCTTCGCCAGCCCGCATTCTCTTGCGTCTACAGAGAGCGACGTTCGAGGCAGCACTGGGCCTAAAGTTGCATCCGCTGTTAAGTTGCTCTGCTTTGCTTTGCTTGCAGCATGCATGGCTTCTACCCACCCAGGAGCAGAACTGGGTATCTGTGAGGACAGAGAATGCACATTGTTGTTCGATGAGCCCTGAAGTGGCCAATAGCCAGCATAGGATGGGACACTCCCCAAAGAGAGGACGCGGTGCTGGTACCTGACTATGTGCGTCGCATCTGTCTGTGTGTGGTCTCATGATCAGGGGGTAAAGTGCAAAGCCCACAGTCCCAGGCGTGGGTGAAAAGTTGCAGTATAAAATTAATAGCAATACGTTTGTCTTCGCGTTCAGGGCAGACTTCCTTAGATGACGCGTTCCTGGTTGCCTTATATTCTGATCTGCAGGTTACTTTTGGAACAGATTTTGCACTCTAACAGACCCCCGGTTTTTGATTCTGAACATTCAAAGAACCAAAAAAACGGGCGTAATTAACACACAATGATAGCTGATGTGATAACAAAAGTTAAATTTAATTTATTAAGGGCTTCTTTATGACACAAAGAAATATATAGATATACTTGCATCCCATATAAATTCTAGTTATGACTATTGATTTTCTCGTACCGATACGTGTAGAAAGAGTACACCCACGTGCCGAAGTTGACCTCCTTATCTTTACCCTGAAGTCAAGGTTGAAAGAGGAAGCCCTTCAGGGTGAAGTGTGCCCCCTTTCCATTACACCGTCCACTCTGGCCATGCGGGTCACCCTTCAGGCAGGCTCAGTAATAAGCAGAGGTAATGGCCCGCGGTCGGTCTCTGTCGTGGTTTCCTTGTGTTGATTTACACAGCTTTGAAGAACTTGACGCCGTCGTCTGTACGTCCGCAAGCAGTGCCCACTGTCCCTGGTCAAGCAGAGACTAGCAGGCACTTACACGTCCGCAAACAGTGCCCACTGTCCCTGGTCAAGTAGACAGAGACTAGCAGGCATTTACTCGGGCAGGGAGTCTCCTTGCCTTCACAGACACCGAGTCTGCTGTCCTGTTCTGGGAAGAACATTGGCTCCACACGTTTGTAAACTCGACTAGCATTCACCTCGCACCCCTCTCCATTTGTGAGTTCATGGACACATAAGTGGTGCTACCGTTACGTGTTTGAACTTGCAGAAGAATCTATTTGGTCATGACTGAGTGTGCAGTTATGTTGACCATACAAACCGTGCATAGAGATGTTGAAGTTTGCATGAGGAACGCATGCATTATGTCCTCCTTGCTTTGAACCTACTTTCGAAAGGGGTGGGGGTGGGGTGGGGTATTAAGTCAGCGTTACGTCTGTATGGTTGCTGTGGATTAAAAAACACACATATAATAATTCAGTTTGTCACATAGATTACCGCCCTTGTACACCTATATTCCCTGAACCGAGATGGCACTCAACACTGTTTTGAAATGTAGTCAGATTTAAAATCTCGGATCTTCCTCTGGTTTTGCAAACTAAGAACATCCATTTTTCACGGAGGTGAAACTCACACACGTCAAATGTCCAGTGTGTATTGGTTGAAAGCAGCATGTGGTCTGCCTCTTTCACTGAGGAGAAGACAACCATTACAGACACGTTCCATTCCATGGGCGGCTTGCAATGCGCCATACGGCATTGCCCGTTATGCCTCAATGCAGGCACCGCGAGAAAGCCAGAGCCGCGCGATAATTCAATCGATCGTGCACTCATTATTGACGACGGACGACCGAAGTCACAAGTCGTGTTTAATAGTGTCAGCGTCCTTTCAGGCCTTCTTGTCAGATCGATGAGTCTTTGATCGCTGATCCGCGCCTTTTGTTGGATTTGGGTCGTGGTACTGAGGGCCTTGCACATCATGGGCAAATCGGCCGTGGGCATGGTGAGGGCTGTCTGGTACGTCTTTCAGAACGTCTCCCTCGCGGGGGACCTGTGCTGTGCGTCGGTCATTCGTCAACTCAGCGTCGACAAAACTGTCTGTGAAGATCTGGTGCATGTTTAAGTTCATAACAGCGTTCTGGTTTAGTTTTAAATGCTGATCTCTCCGAAATTATACACGTAGAATTGATTTGTATTTTCAACTTACTGAGTCATGTAACAATTCACACAGCAAACATAATGGTACTCTCATTGTTTACTATGTATACTACCAAACAAAAGCATCACCAAATGTTTGTGATCGCCTAGGAATAGCACGTCAAATAATGAAGTAATGCCATCCATGAGGTATGCTACACGTCATAACTTCAGAGGACCTTCAAAATGAAAATTACCGCTGCCGCACCAAACACACCCTATACGGGGTTTACCAGAAGACCGTAGACGCCAAATGTGCCTCAGAAGCAGATTCAAAGTCTGTGTAAGGGAACACCTGCGACAGTGCAAGGCACCGCCAAAGGAATTTGATGCCTGCGCCTGTGACAGATCACTGTCGTGCATCCATCAAGAGGCCACACAGACATCTCTATGTAAACAGTCACTTAACCAATCTTGTCAGAACCAGGGAAAAGAGAGGCTGCTGCCTAGATAGTCCCCATAGAGACAGTCCAACTGACCTCGCGGGTGAAGTGCACGCATCCATCGGCTGAGACACTCGCGGACATGCCAGGAAAGCTAATTAGAGATAACGTATTTCCGCTTTCATCGACTCCGCCGGTCCACCAGCAACACACGTTTGCAGCAGTCACCAAATGCTTGGGACTGCGGATCAGATAATTGTAGAATGAAATACGCGTTCTCGACTGAAAAAAAACGTTTTTTCAAAGTAGGCCTATCTGTAGGTCTCTAATCCAACAGTATCAATGCTCGCACTGCGGCCGCCCTGAGGCTAGAAAGTGCAGAGTTTGATACTGCGTTGATCCAAAAAATTGGCAACATGCTTGTGTCGCATTTTTGCAGACTAGCTGGACAGAGTGAGTTAGTGAGACAACAGAGACTGACGATTGGGGAAATTAGAGTCTTTTATCTATTATCAGCTCCCTGCCTTTGTATGATATTCGTGGTATTGAATGTAGAGGCAGGGAAAACTTTCCGTGCGCCTATGTTCAGATGGTAAATCTGAACAACCATCGTGTTCCAAAAATGGTCTGAAATTTGCGTCAGTCTGCCTAGGTGTCAAGCAAACAAACTGCGTGTAAGATTGTTTGACTATTCTTTTGAGTGCATCTGCGCTTGTAGTGCACATTTACTGTCAGATTGCATCTTCTCTGCAAAGATGATTAGGTGAACACGTTTAAAAGATAACAAATCTATGATGATCCAATGAAATTAACGAGGGGGGGGATCAGTTTGAACAAAAGGCAACAGAAAGAACATCAAAGCATTCACGACTTACAGCACATATACTCTCAATCAAAAGGCAGAGGCCATGAAAGCTCTTTCATCCAGCACTGAAGTAGGGCAGCCATTAAGGGTGCCCCTGACAACGGTATCATGCAGGCAAGGCGGTGTCGCCACCGACGTTTCATACAGAATTCATGCAGTGCGAGCGTCCTGGTGCCCTGTCTTCTGCTGGCCTGGCAGCCTTGATGGAAAGCTTTGCCATGACTCACATTGGGAATTAGGTGTCTGGCCCTCTGCCTGCCTGCATGTTTGTCAATGTGAGGGCGTGCATGTGTATGTGAGTGCGTGTGTGTGTGTTTGTGTGTGTGTGTGTGTGTGTGTGTGTGTGTGTGTGTGTGTGTGTTTCTCTCTCTCTCTCTCTCTCTCTCTCTCTCTCTCTCTCTCTCTCTCTCTCTCTCTCTCTCTCTCTCTCTCTCTTTCTCTCTCTCTACCTTCTGGTTTTCCACCTCCCTTGCATCCTGTTCGACGAGTGTGCGTGGTAGATGACTATTAGGTGTGCCATTACATTTTAATCTTTATTTTCGTCACGGTGAAGATAATCCCCTCTGGTTCCAAAGACTGTCATGCAGGTGATTGCGCCTATTGGGTGCGGCGCTCGGAGTCGCGCGGTGCCGGAGTTGCATCCTTGAGCAGCTTCGCAGTGCTTCTCCCCACCCAGGAGTAAAACTGGGTACCTCTGAAGACAGTGGCTTCACTCTGTAGGGCGATGAACTCTTGTATGCGGCTGGGAGCCAGTATCGGGTGGGAATGCTCTCCACAGGGAGTGGAGTGGGTGCCGGTACTTGCTGCGTGTGTTTTCAGCTGTCTGTCACCGTGTTTTTCGTCACGTGGGGGTAGAAAGTAAAGCGCTTTAAGTCCCAGCCATGGGTGATGAGTCGCTATTTTTCAAACCACACCTTTACACGTACCTTTTACTCTCGCCATTTCCAGACATTCCTGTATCTACATTGACGGCTCGAGTGCAAGTTCATATTACACCGAGTTTAGCTTCTTATTTTTCATCAACCCCCTTTGCCATGTTCTGTCTGCGCCAGCACGTACACCGTTACAGTGAGAGTGTGCTTGTCAGGAGTTATTGTTCCAAAATATCATAGTTGTGCTCTGTGACGGATAGATCCGCTGAACATTTCCACTGTGTACCATATGACCTGATAAGCATATTTTCCTGTTGAAAGACACCTTTACCCCATGCTGTCTCATAGGAAGGACAGAATTTTCGACCGACGGCTTTTGGAGCCATCTCAAAGGAAACTTTCAACTTGGAGAAGAGCCTCTTTTCAGGCATTCACCCAAAGATGATTCATGGAAGTCGTTGCACCAACGTAAGCTGAAAGCCAGCACACTTTTCGCTCACAAGGCACACGGGGTTAAACACCGATTATGGAGGGAGAAATAAATCACCCCAATCCAAAAACGATCGTCGATCTATTAAAGACCACTCACTGCTTCCATACAAGCGTCTGCAGTCATGAGCAGGATCAATGTGGGGACATCTTTTTATAGTTCTTTCCATCTTCGACACATTGGCACTGAGCCGATGCAAAGGCGGAGCAAGTGATGGGCGGTTCCCATCAGAGCGATTCATCTCAGGTGTAAAATAGATGTAGTTTTTTCATTTTCAACAACATCAACTAAAGTAATGCGCTGACCGTTATACGGCAACCGTTCTTGTGAAAGAAATATAACTGTTCGCAAGTAGTGACCTGAAATGAGCAACTTGTCGGTAGTGCAAGACTCCGCGAGATGTCGCTTTCGCGGACTCTTTTGACCGTGGCGACAAAGACACTCCTGTCTATTGCCTTGATTTATGAAGAAAAGATCTCATTCCTCGCGGTTAACGGCCGCGGTTCCTGATATGAATGAAGGGGTATTGTCTCGAATGTGTGTTACGATTCAGGTCACTCACGGTCCGCTTGTAGGATTGCAGGAGGTAGTGAAACTTCTACTAAAGGTCCGTTCTGCGACGATTCAGTGTGTTGAAACATGTTGAGACTACTTTGCACGGTTCTGTTTTGCCAATCAATTGACCTGACGCACTGTCTTCAGTACGAAAGTACTGCAAGGACTTTCGTGTCGGAGTAGAGGAAAGTGACAACTGAAGACCTTATATATATATGAATTCAAGAGCTGTATATATATATATATATATATATATATATATATATATATATATATATATATATATATTCAAGAGCTGTAGCGTCACTGCATAGAAGAGACACAGCTGAACTATGCGTGATATAAAGTTAATGACCACCGCAAAATGATACCTAAGACTGTTGATCTTCGTGTTAAAACGTCTCCTCTGAGCAATGGAATTCTTAATACTTACAAAGCGACGGAATACAAAGGAATGGAGAACTTTAGGCAGAAAAAACCAAAATCCTCATCGCCTACACAATCTTCACGAAGTTCAAGAATGCAACGTGTGACGTGTACAAAGCATAATCGTCAACAGTTTGAACATTTGAGTAAATCACCGTGGTTCAGCTTTGCGTTCCTTGTGTCTGGCCTGAGGAAGGAGATAGAATTGAAAAGCAAAGAAAACTCGAGGCTAATATTGAACAGTTAGGCTGACATGCTGTCGACAGGATGCACATTATGTGTTCATTGCTTCTGTTCTTTTATGGCTGGGGAAGGCTGTCAATATACTTTTTCTTAATCCATATGCATGAACATGTATTTT
>JAWQFJ010022760.1:0-17550 GCA_034096865.1 Theodoxus fluviatilis | reverse complement strand
AATGGAGGGGCGCGGGGTCGCCTCTGGTAATCAATCCAAGATGTCACCGTGCCCTGGGTAGACAACAGCCCAAGGACTGAGCTGAACTGTTTCCAAGATGTCACCGTGCCCTGGGTAGCCAACAGCCCAAGGACTGAGCTGAACTATTTTGTGTTGCTTTCCTCAAGCAATGAAGAAATACGTGACTAGACTTCTGTCGATTGTGAAGTTGCATCCTTTCTCACACGCTCTCTTCAGAGTCTAAGAAAACTTGTTGGGGATGCCTTCTATATCCTGACTCGCCCTCTCTTTGTCTTGCAGCGTCTCTGATGAAGGGAGCTGAGGCAGCCTTATTGGAGGCAGATGGGATTACTCCTTTAATCACAGGTAAGACATTGTCTCTGTCTGTGTCACCATGGCTTTTCTACGTGTGCACGTCTGACAGTGGGGGTACGAGAACAGGTTCTGTGTGTGTGAGTGCGAATGTGGGTGTGGGTGCGCGCGAGTGTGTGTGTGTGTATTCATGTGTGTGTGTGTGTGTGTGTGTGTGTGTGTGTGTGTGTGTGTGTGCGCACGCGTATGGGTACGTGCATGTAGATCGCGAAGATGCATATGAATCTCATATGTGTATGGAAACTTGTGTTATCTGCTTTTCCGATTCAGCTTTCACTCTCTCACGCTATGTACCCGTCCCGTCGTCTGCCTGTCCATGATCCTGCTTCTTCTGCGTCTGCTACCACTGCTCCTCCTGCTGCTTCTATCTCTGCTTCTCCTACTCTTTGTACTTCTCCTGTTGCTGCTGCTCCTCATCCTCGTCGTCGTCCTCGTCGTCGTCCTCCTCCCCCTATCCCTCCCCCTCCTCCCCTCCTCCTCCCCTCCTCCTCCTCCCCTCCTCCCCCTCCCCTCTTCCTTCTCCCCCTCCTCCTCCTTCTCCCCCTCCTCCTCCTCCACCTCCCCCTCCCCTCCTCCTTCTCCCCCTCCTCCTCCTTCTCCCCCTCCTCCTCCTCCCCTCCTCCCCCTCCTCCTCCTTCTCCCCCTCCTCCTCCTTCTCCCCCTCCTCCTCCGTCTCCCCCTACTCTCCCTCCTCCTTCTCCCCCTCCTCCTTCTCCCCCTCCTCCTCCTCCTCCTCCCCCTCCTCCTCCTCCCCCTCCTCCTCCTCTCCCCTGCTCTTAATCGCTCCTCCTCCCTGCTCCTCCTCCCTACACCTCCTCCTCCTCCCCTCCTCCCTCCTCCTCCCCTCCTCCTCCTCCTCTCCTCCTCCTCCTCCTCCTCCTCTCCTCCCTCCCTCCTCTCTCCTCCTCTCCCCTCCTCCTCCTCCTCCTCCTTCTCCTCCTCTCCTCCTCCTCCTCCCCTCCCTCTCTCTCTCTCCTCCCTCCTCCCCTTCTCTCTCCTCCTCCTCCTCTCCTCCCCTCCCCATCTCCTTCCCTCCCCCTCTCCTCCTCCTCCTCCTCCTCCTCTCCCTCCCCTCCTCTCCCTCCTCTCTCCTCCTCCTCCTCCTCCTCCTCCTCCGCCTCCTCCCTCCTCCTCCTCCTCCTCCTCCTCCTCTTCTCTCCTCCTCCCTCCTCTCTCCTCCTCCTCCTCTCTCCTCCTCCTCCTCCCTCCTCTCTCCTCCTCCTCCTCCTCCTCCTCCTCCTCCTCCTCCTCCTCCTCCTCCTCCTCCTCCTCCTCCTCCTCCTCCTCCTCCCCTCCTCCTCCTCCTCCTCCACCTCCTCCTCTCTCCTCCTCTCTCCTCCCTCCTCCTCTCCTCCTCCTCCTCCTCTCTCTCCTCCTCCTCCTCTCTCTCCTCTCCTCCTCCCTCCTCTCCTCCTTCCTCTTCCTCCTCCTCCTCCTCCTCTCTCTCCCTCCTCCTCCTCCTCCTCTCCTCCCTCCTCCTCCTCCTCCTCCCTCTCCTCCTCCTTCCTCCTCTCCTCTTCCTCCTCCTCCTCCTCTCCTCTCCTCTCCTCCTCCTCTCCTCCCTCCTCCTCCTCCTCCTCTCCTTCTCCCTCTCTCCTCCTCCTCTCTCCTCCTCTTCCTCTCTCCCTCCTCCTCCTCTCCCTCTCTCCTCCTCTCTCCTCTCCCCTTCTCCTCCTCTCCTCTCCCTTTCCTCTCCTCCTCCTCCTCCTCCTCTCTCCCTCCTCCTCCTCTCTCCTCCTCTCCCTCCTCTCCTCCTCCTCCTCTCCTCCTCTCTCCCCTCCTCTTCCTCCTCCTCCTCCTCCTCCTCCTCTCCTCCTCCTCTTATTCCTCTCTCCTCCTCCTCCTCTTCCTCTCCTCTCTCCTCTCCTCCTCCTCCTCTCCCCTCCTCCTCTCCTCTCCTCCTCTCCTCCTCCTCTCTCCTTCCTCCTCTCTCCCTCTCCTCCTCCTCCTTCTCCTCTCCCCCTCCTCCTCCTCTCCTCCTCCTCCTCTCCTCCTCTCTCCTCTCTCCTCTCCCTCCTCCTCCTCCTCTCTCCTCTCCTCCTCCTCCTCTCCTCCTTCTCCTCCTCCTCCTCCTCTCCCTCTCCTCTCTCCCCTCCTCCTCTCCCCCTCTCCCCTCCTCTCCTCCTCTCCCCTCCTCTCCTCCTCTCCCCTCCTCTCCTCCTCCTCTCCTCCTCCTCCTCCTCCTCTTCCTCCTCTCCTCCTCCTCCTCCCTCCTCTCCTCCTCTCCTCCTCCTCTCCTCCTCCTCTCCTTACTCCCCACTCCTCCTCCTCCTCCCTCCTCCTCCTCCCCTCGCCCCTTCTCCTCCTCCTCCTCCACTCCTCCTCCTCCTTCCATCCTCCGCTCCTCATCTCCCCCTCCGCCCTCCTCCCCTCCTCACCTCCCCTCCTCTCTTCTCCCCCTCCCTCCCTGCCTTCTCCTCCCCTCCCTCACTCCGTCTCCCCTCCTCACGCCTCTCCTCCTCCTCCTCCGTCCTCTCTCCTCTTCCTCCCCCTCCCTCCTCTCCCGCCCTAGCCTCTTCCCTCCTCCTTCCCGCCCCTCCTCCCTCCTCTCCTCCCTCTCGCTCCTCCTCCTCCCCCCTCCATCCTACCTCTCCTCCTCTCCTCCCCCTTCCTCTCCCTCTCCTCCTCCCTCTCCTTCCTCCCTCCGCCTCTCTTCCCTCCTGCTCTTTCCACCTCCTCCTTCTTTCCCCCTCTCTCCTCCTCTCCCTCAGCCTCCTCCTCCCCCTCCCCCTCCTCCACCTCTTCCTCCTTTTCCCCCTCATGTTTCTCCACTAGCATGTCCAGTTCCTCTTCTGTTCCTTGATGTTTTTCTCATTTCCTATCCACTGTCTGCCTGCCTGACAGCTCCATGGAGGCGGAAAGTGATTAGTACGTACAGAGATCTATTTCATGTCCCTGCCATCCAGATAGCATCGATGGGAGATGCGTTTTCAAACCCCATCTCCTGTCTGTCACTGATCAAAGTCTGAGCTGCGTCTTCAAAAGACCCGCTAGATGAAAAGTTATCGACCCTGAGCGAATCCCGTCTCTGACAGGAGTAGTCTCCCTTGACAAAGGGAGATAATTGACATTGCCCGAAGCACCGTCATTTCAAATGGCAGGACCTGGTTCTGTGAATGTAGAGTGGTAGTACAGCACATCGGATTCAGGCAGACTCAGAGCGCCTACAAGATATGCACCTTTAGGTCATCCCTGTGAAGACATAAAAATTGCTGTGCAGTGCGGGGTGGGGCGCTGATTGCGAGGTCCATAGACGGATGATAGCTTTGAATCGTCACAGCAGCATCGATTTTATGAGTGTCCCACTTCCCATATTATATCTATTACCATTTTGTTTGGTATTGCATGAGTGCATAGTCAGCCCCTCAGCCTCTACTCAATTGTTTCAAGCCCTCCCTTTTGAAAGGCGGAGATAGGCGAGTATGCTTTGAGGTTTGAAGACGTGCGAGTCAAGGTGCCATGGTTCAATCCCGGGGGGGGGGGATATATATGAGAATTATAAAGATAAACTTCCATTACTGCCACGTGTTGACATCGGCCTATTCCTCGCAAGACCTTGCGAGGTTCCTAGCGTAAGAAACGCGCCACAGCACTGCTCATAAGAGCCCCAGCCGCTCCCTTGGTCTGTGTCATGCGTAGCGCTCCCGATACAGAGTGCTTTACAGGACTGTCAGGGGTAAGTTGCTTAGCTTACCTAGCTGGCAAAAAATAGGTCGGTGTCAACTTGTGCCATACATCTTACCGCCATTACATCTGCTTTTGTTGTCAACTTGTGCCAAACATCTTACCGCCATTACATTTGCTTTCATCATACTGACACGTATCGACACCGGCTCATTCCTTGCAAAATCTTGCAAGGTTCCTTGCGTATGCAGCGCACCCCAGACACAACGAGCATCCACCAGGATGTCAGAGTTCACTCACTTAACCCTTCTTCGGGGTGGATGGGGGATGGGTGGGGAGCGGAACTTGCAGGAGATTGTATCAGAGAGAGGTGTCCAATTACGGTGTGGTGTTACTTAAGATTGTCCTGTCATAAGAGCCTTTGGCAAAAACAGATCTGTAGATTCACTGAGCGACGTGTGCAATTGTCGGCTGATTTTTCGTGATACCAAAGCTGGCTTCATACTGGAAATAGACATTTCATTAGTGAAGCTCCCTTACTAATGTTGTACATATGTTTCACTGTGACCCCATTCCACGAAGTGAGTGGCAGTATGCCCCAAGCGACAGGGAGCTACGGCATATTTTAGAAAGTTAAGATGTGGCCCTTTTCAACACTACGTGAAGATTTAAGTCAATCCGCAACAACAACAACAACAGCAACAGCAACAACAACAACAACATTTAAAACATTTTAATCAGAGTGGTACGTTGATAGTAATTTTTAAATGGTCGAAAATTTCATAATTCGATTGAACATTCACATACTTTTTTTCTTCCAAATATCGATTCCTAAAGATGCATGATTCTAATTGCCTATAATGTTGCATTAAATCATTCGATTAGATAAAATAAACAAAGGGCTTTCTTCCTATAAAAGAGCGTGACACATTCTGTCAGAAATGCTGCATCATTCAAAATCGCCAGAGAGAACGATGCGGTAAGTTGATGACGAGGAGCAGCGTCTGGCAACGTCAGCGGTGCTGTGTCATCATCTACACTGCATTGTCCATGTCAGTCGAGATGGCAGTATTAACATAATATGACATGACATGACATTACACCACATTACATGATGACATGACATTGTGTGACATGACATGATATGACATTATATAATATGACACGCCGCGACACGATATGACACGACATGGCACGATATGACATGTCATGATATGACATGATATGAAACGACATGACATGACATTACATGACCTGAAATAAATGTGCTTTATTCATCTTAATTACGGAAATACATGTAAAGTCACGTTTCACGGGCAATAGGTATGTGGCTCTGTACAAGAAGATTCCCAAAGCAATAGAAAAAGTTGCAAACAAGGGGTTATGTGAAATGTGAACAAGGGTAAATGGTCAAGTGTGTGTGTGTGTGTGTGTGTCTGTGTGTGTGTGTGTGTGTGTGTGTGTGTGAGTGTGTGCGTGCGTGCGTGTGTGTGTGTGTATGTGTGTGTGTGTGTGTGTGTGTGTGTGTGTGTGTGCGTGTGTGCGTGTGTGTGTGAAGAGAGAGAGAGAGAGAGAGAGAGAGATTGACTGACGTAATCTTGTCTTGTATCTCTGTACATACTTAAAATGTATGTAAACCACTGTGACCTTCTTGAAATGTTTGTAACGGTGTTTTAGATATAAGATTGGTGGTAGCAGCAGCAGCAGCAGCAGTAGTAGTAGTAGTAGTAGTAGTAGTAGTAGTATTGGTGGAAGTAGTAGTAGTAGCAGTAGTAGTAGTAGTAGTAGTAGTAGTAGTAGTAGTAGTAGTAGTAGTAGTAGTAGTAGTGTTGGTAAGTGGTCAAGTTATTACAGTTCCGACTCTAACAACAAAACACTCTGGGCGGGAAAGACAGAAAATATTTCTACCACAGGCGGGGATTGACCACGCGTACTCCCGGTGAGTGTATGTGTACTCGAGTTAGCGGCGTTACGAAACGTTATGCTGAGGTATCTAAGCCCAGCTCCGATTGTAATTAGTGACGAGAGGCAAAACGTGCAGGCGAAGCTTCTCGAACCGCTTCTCGTCTCCTATGAGAAAACGCCGAGACATTCGTTTCGAGAACATCCAAAGATCTTATTAAACCGGACTTCGCTCCTGTTGGTCGTCCCCGAAATTGCGTGATCTGGGAAGGGAGGGGAAAAACAGGCGCCAGGAGAAAATATTAATCAAAGACTCCCTTCGGCCATCCTTATTCCATTAGCCTCGGAGCACCGAAGCTGCCTTAGGCAGTTCTTGCTCAAAGTTTTAGCACGCATCAGGTGATTGGCTGACGCCCGAGAAAAGCTAGTCTCGTTGCAAAGATTCACCAAACTCGGACAAGCCGCTAAAAATATGCTGGGAAGCCTGAGGAAAAACTGGCGAGAACAAAGGAACCGGGAGCGTTGCTGGCAGAGAACAGACGGAATCATGGATGACTCTAGAAATGCCGCAGGGACAGTCTTTGTTCCCTTCCAACGAAGATTAGCCGTGCGCAGACGCTGGAGACGCGACAAGAAAGGGGCGCATTCAGGGTGGTGCTTGTGTTTTCTCGATTTTGATGCCAGCGTGGCGTGGTTAAAAGCTTGATTAAACTTGGGATTAACTCGAGATGTGCTGGTCTTTGAAATGCTGCGGATTTCTGTATCCGTCTCTTGTTGCCTTCAGGCAACTTTCTGATCGCTCTGCGTTGCCTGGCTCAGAGCCTGACGAGAAGGTACCAGCTGACTTTCAAAAGAAATCCGATGAAGATTAAAGAAAGGAAAAAAGTGGAAATCAAACGACATATCAAATGTGGTGTACACACCGTCAGCATGTGAGGAGTTCAAAAGACAAGTTCAGAGATTTTACATTAACCCCCGTCTTGAGATCTTCTTCGCGGATAGTCTCAAAGAAAAAGACCGTTTTTACATCCTTTTCTCTATCAAAGATGAAAGATGAAATCCCTGGGTCAAGTATTACGCATGTCTCGAAAAGAAACCTGCACCTGAGCTGTTTTCCGCCCCTTCCCTTTCGAAAAGTTCTGTAAGTTTAGTAACTTTTCTCTAGCACTTTTCTGTGCGCTTATCATGCAGGAGTAGAGTTGTTTCCGGACGGACGGACGGACGGACAGACAGACAGACAGGCAGTAAGGGCAGGCCGGCTGGCATTCAGACAGACAGGCAGGCACACATACACACGTGGCAAACACGTATGCACACCTGCGGATGGATGGATGGATGGATGGATGGAGTTTTACGGCCTATCAGCCTTTGTAGGCTATATTGACCATTAAGCACGATAATCACTAGAACTGAGTAAACGCAAATCAAACCACGGTGTCCCTAGTTATTCGCCTCTTACGAATCGTGTAGGGAGACGCGGTGGGTCAATTCTTACCCCGAACCCACAGGGGGATCGCGTAGGGAGACGCGGTGGGTCAATTCTTACCCCGAACCCACAGGGGAAGCACACCTGCGGAAGTTGACTTTCTTACCCTCATAATGCACAGAGCTGATTGGTGAAATCAGAATCCTTTCCCTGGGTGTTAAAAAGTTCATTCACACTATGCCATTAGATCTGTCAATTTATAAAGATGCAGAACAAACAGTTGACACTATTTTGCATGAATTATTCTGCATTTTTGAGACTCGCCTACAACCTCTGCAGCGTCGACACGTCCCTCACCAGCTGGATTGCTGTGTTTTGGGGGCCTGCCGTTGGTTGTAGTATAGTGTACCACTACTCAATTAGAAATGTGGCTTTTCATATGACTTTGAAGAAGGGACAATAACGATAAATGCCTGGGACTGTTACGACCTGTTCGTCTTGATTTTAGCTCAGTTTTATATTTGGTTTAGTATTTCTTTGTTCTAACACTGCTGCCAACACTAGCATACAGCCGAGGCTGTTTAATTCCCCATATATCCTTATTAGTCATATAGAGTGCTACAGTCTTTGCGTTGGCACTATCACATCGTACATGGTAGAATCCCAAAGGACTTTCTCTACGACGAACTGTCAACAGGCAAGGAGATCCGCTGGTCGTCCACAGAAATAGTACGAGGACATTTGCGCTAGATGGAGTGAGAGAAGTTTCGAAACAGCCTGAGGGAGGGAGGGATGAGACTCCAGAGGCTGGAGGAGGAGAGATAAACCCGACGGGAGGACAAGATGTACAGAGATGACAGCAGCGTCTTCTAGTGCAGCCGCTGTGACAAGGACCACCACTAGAATTGGGAATGCACAGCCACAGCGGAGTCTGACAAGGACCGCCACTAGGACTGGGATTGCACGGCCACAGCGGAGTTTGACAAGGACCGCCACTAGGATTGGGATTGCACGGCCACAGCGGAGTCTGCCAAGGACCGCCACTAGGACTGGGATTGCACGGCCACAGCAGAGTCTAACAAGGACCGCCACTAGGATTGAGATTGCACAGCCACAGCGGGGTCTAACAAGGACCGCCACTAGGATTGAGATTGCACAGCCACAGCGGAGTCTGACAAGGACCGCCACTAGGACTGGGATTGCCCGGCCACAGCGGAGTCTTACAAGGACCGCCACTAGGACTGGGATTGCACAGCCACAGCGGAGTGTGACAAGGACCGCCACTAGGGCTGGGATTGCACAGCCACAGCGGAGTCTTACAAGGACCGCCACTAGGACTGGGATTGCACGGCCACAGCGGAGTCTGCCAAGGACCGCCACTAGGATTGGGATTGCACGGCCACAGCGAAGTCTGCCAAGGACCGCCACTAGGACTGGGATTGCACGGCCACAGCAGAGTCTAACAAGGACCGCCACTAGGACTGGGATTGCACGGCCACAGCAGAGTCTAACAAGGACCGCCACTAGGACTGGGATTGCACAGCCACAGCGGGGTCTAACAAGGACCGCCACTAGGACTGGGATTGCACGGCCACAGCAGAGTCTAACAAGGACCGCCACTAGGACTGGGATTGCACAGCCACAGCGGAGTCTGCCAAGGACCGCCACTAGGACTGGGATTGCACGGCCACAGCGGAGTCTGCCAAGGACCGCCACTAGAATTGGGAATGCACAGCCACAGCGGAGTGTGACAAGGACCGCCACTAGGATTGGGATTGCACGGCCACAGCGGAGTGTGACAAGGACCGCCACTAGGACTGGGATTGCACGGCCACAGCGGAGTTTGACAAGGACCGCCACTAGGATTGGGATTGCACAGCCACAGCGGAGTCTGACAAGGACCGCCACTAGGACTGGGATTGCACGGCCACAGTGGAGTCTGCCAAGGACCGCCACTAGGACTGGGATTGCACGGCCACAGTGGAGTCTGCCAAGGACCGCCACTAGGACTGGGATTGCACAGCCACAGCGGAGTCTGACAAGGACCGCCACTAGGATTGGGATTGCACGGCCACAGCGGAGTCTGACAAGGACCGCCACTAGGACTGGGATTGCACGGCCACAGCGGAGTCTGACAAGGACCGCCACTAGGATTGGGATTGCACGGCCACAGTGGAGTCTGACAAGGACCGCCCCTAGGACTGGGATTGCACGGCCACAGCAGAGTCTGACAAGGACCGCCACTAGGACTGGGATTGCACGGCCACAGCGGAGTCTGCCAAGGACCGCCACTAGAATTGGGATTGCACGGCCACAGTGGAGTCTGACAAGGACCGCCCCTAGGACTGGGATTGCACGGCCACAGCAGAGTCTAACAAGGACCGCCACTAGGACTGGGATTGCACGGCCACAGCAGAGTCTGACAAGGACCGCCACTAGGATTGGGATTGCACGGCCACAGCGGAGTCTGACAAGGACCGCCCCTAGGACTGGGATTGCACGGCCACAGCGGAGTCTGCCAAGGACCGCCACTAGGATTGGGATTGCACGGCCACAGTGGAGTCTGACAAGGACCGCCCCTAGGACTGGGATTGCACGGCCACAGCAGAGTCTAACAAGGACCGCCACTAGGACTGGGATTGCACGGCCACAGCGGAGTTTGACCGCCACTAGAATTGAGATTGCACGGCCACAGCGGAGTTTGACAAGGACCGGCCCTAGGACTGGGATTGCACGGCCACAGCGGAGTCTGACAAGGACCGCCACTAGGACTGGGATTGCACGGCCACAGCGGAGTCTGACAAGGACCGCCACTAGGACTGGGGTTGCACGGCCACAGCGGAGTCTGACAAGGACCGCCACTAGGATTGGGATTGCACGGCCACAGCGGAGTCTGACAAGGACCGCCACTAGGACTGGGATTGCACAGCCACAGCGGAGTCTGACAAGGACCGCCACTAGGATTGGGATTGCACAGCCACAGCGGAGTCTGACAAGGACCGCCACTAGAATTGAGATTGCACAGCCACAGCGGAGTCTGCCAAGGACCGCCACTAGAATTGAGATTGCACAGCCACAGCGGAGTCTGACAAGGACCGCCACTAGAATTGAGATTGCACAGCCACAGCGGAGTCTGACAAGGACCGCCACTAGGATTGGGATTGCACAGCCACAGCGGAGTCTGACAAGGACCGCCACTAGAATTGAGATTGCACAGCCACAGTGGAGTCTGACAAGGACCGCCCCTAGGACTGGGATTGCACGGCCACAGCAGAGTCTAACAAGGACCGCCACTAGGACTGGGATTGCACGGCCACAGCAGAGTCTGACAAGGACCGCCACTAGGATTGGGATTGCACGGCCACAGCGGAGTCTGACAAGGACCGCCCCTAGGACTGGGATTGCACGGCCACAGCGGAGTCTGCCAAGGACCGCCACTAGGATTGGGATTGCACGGCCACAGTGGAGTCTGACAAGGACCGCCCCTAGGACTGGGATTGCACGGCCACAGCAGAGTCTAACAAGGACCGCCACTAGGACTGGGATTGCACGGCCACAGCGGAGTTTGACCGCCACTAGAATTGAGATTGCACGGCCACAGCGGAGTCTGACAAGGACCGGCCACTAGGACTGGGATTGCACGGCCACAGCGGAGTCTGACAAGGACCGCCACTAGGACTGGGATTGCACGGCCACAGCGGAGTCTGACAAGGACCGCCACTAGGACTGGGGTTGCACGGCCACAGCGGAGTCTGACAAGGACCGCCACTAGGATTGGGATTGCACGGCCACAGCGGAGTCTGACAAGGACCGCCACTAGGACTGGGATTGCACAGCCACAGCGGAGTCTGACAAGGACCGCCACTAGGATTGGGATTGCACAGCCACAGCGGAGTCTGACAAGGACCGCCACTAGAATTGGGATTGCACAGCCACAGCGGAGTCTGACAAGGACCGCCACTAGGATTGGGATTGCACAGCCACAGCGGAGTCTGACAAGGACCGCCACTAGAATTGAGATTGCACAGCCACAGCGGAGTCTGACAAGGACCGCCACTAGGATTGGGATTGCACAGCCACAGCGGAGTCTGACAAGGACCGCCACTAGAATTGAGATTGCACAGCCACAGCGAAGTCTGCAACCGCTGTGACAAGGACCGGCCCTAGGGCTGGGGTTGCACAGCCACAGCGGAGTCTGCAACCGAACAGTAACTCCAGGGCCAGAACCCACGACAGGATGCAGCTGAAGGAGGCCTACAGACTATCGTGCAAACAAAGAGGAAACAAAAGGTAGTGAAATAATAAATGACACACGAGTTGTAAACATCGATATCAACGCACTGAAGAATAAACAGAGTAAATGCAGTCCCCCCAAAATAACTTATTTTTCTGAAGAAAACAGGGAAACGACAGCGTCAACACCAGCAACACGGCACAGCCTATGGAGCAAATCTAAAACCTCCATCCACATGAGTTAATCAGGAGCTGAGTGACTGGATCAGGACCGGTGGTCAGCATAGCAACGAGGCAGATAAGATGTTCTTTCATTCACACACACACACGCGCGCGCGCGTGCGGGGTGGGTGTACTTTTGATTGTTTTAATTAAGTATATAACAAATAACAATCTAAACCCATCATGTGATGTAGTACACATTTTTTTCAAGGACCTCCAAGACCGTTCAGTTCTCAGCAGACAGTTGACACAACCTCACACATGGTAACCACAAGCTCTTTTTCTGTACACACGCTCATATAGTACAATGGATTGTTCAGCTGTTGCAAGCACTTCAAAGTTATACCATTCTAGTTCAGTAATACGCACGTATTAGCTCGTTAGCAAGTTTCCTTGAACTGTGATATGCTAGCAAAAGCAATCAAGACGAGTTTCCGGTTCTATTTTAAGGCGATCACTGTATTCATACTGAAGTCGGTATCAACACTGGGACACATCAAACAAAAAACACAGCCAGCGTCTAGTTTTGGAAACGGATTTATAATAAGAACTGTAAGAACTGACTGACGGAACGCTCTGTACGATTACACCGATAACTTTTTTAAAGCGGAAAAGCCATTGGAATTGCCGTTGCTGGCATATCGGTGTCCTGTGAAGCCCACCTCAAGTGTAGCCATCTTAATACCAGTAGCGTCACGTAGCATACACAGGCCGACAGGCCACAAATCTTCATTCATTTACCCCGTGTCCAAATCTGAGACCTGATCAGAGAACGCTCTTGGAGGCCTTCGTACTCTGTCTTCTTCCATGCCACCATAGCCAGCCTCTTTGGAAACAGGAAAAGGCCGAAGCTAAAACGAGATACCTCCAATGAAGTCGAGTCGGTTGTCATATCGATGCAGGTAGGTCTTACATGTATCCACCGCGGAATCCTCGTCCGGCGGAGTGGTACAGTGGTAGGAATAATGCGTGCTGCTGCATCAGGCCTTCTAGGTCCGCGATGTGTTACGACAAAATAATGTATCGAAGTGCAACCACGCGGAGAACAGTCGCCTCTCTCTCTCTCTCTCTCTCTCTCTCTCTCTCTCTCTCTCTCTCTCTCTCTCTCTCTCTCTAAATATACACGTAAACAGACACAAACAAATAAATTCACACACACACATATGCCCGAGCGCGAGCACACACACACACACACACACACACACACACACATGCACACACACACATAGGAGAGAGAGGGAGAGAGGAGAGAGAAGAGGAGAGAAAAGAAGAGAGAGCGAGAGCGAAAGAGAGAAGAGAGCGAGATAGATAGAGATAAGAGCGCGAGATAGATAGAGAGAAGAGCGCGAAGAGAGATAGAGAGAAGAGAGCGAGAGCAAAAGACAGCAGAGAGCGAAGAGAGAAGAGAGCGAGATAGATAGAGAGAAGAGAACGAGAGCGAAAGAGAGAAGAGAGCGAGGTAGATAGAGAGAAGAGCGCGAAGAGAGATAGATAGAAGAGAGCGAGAGCGAAAGAGAGAAGAGAGCGAAGCGAGAAGAGGGCGAGATAGAGAGAAGAGAGTGAGATAGATAAAGAGAAGAGAGCGAGAGCGAAAGAGAGAAGAGAGCGAGATAGAGAGAGAGAGAAGAGAGCGAGAGCGAAAGAGAGAAGAGAGCGAGATAGATAGTGAGAAGAGAGCGAGATAGAGAGAAGAGAGCGAGATAGATAGAGAGAAGACAGCGAGAGAGATAGAGAGAAGAGAGCGAGATAGATAAAGACAAGAGAGCGAGAGAGATAGAGAGAAGAGAGCGAAGAGAGAAGAGCGCGAAGAGAGAAGAGGGAGAAGAGAACGAGAGAGATAGAGAGAAGAGTGCGAGATAGATAGAGAGAAGAGAGCGAGAGAGATAGAGAGAAGAGAGCGAGAGAGAAAGACAAGAGAGCGAAGAGAGAAGAGCGCGAAAAGAGGATCGCGAAGAGAGAAGAGAGCGAAGAGAGAAGAGAGCGAGAGCAAAAGAGAGAAGAGAGCGAGATAGATAGAGAGAAGAGAGCGAAGAGAGAAGAGCGCGAAGAGAGAAGAGAGCGAAGAGAGAAGAGCGCTTAGAGAGAAGAACGCGCCAAGAGAGCGCGCGCAATACACACATGTATACATGCACACACACACACATGTATACATGCACACACACACATGTATACATGCACACACACACACACACACATGTATACATGCACACACACACACATGTATACATGCACACACACATGTATACATGCACACACACACACACATGTATACATGCACACACACACACATGTATGCATGCACACACACACACACACATGTATACATGCACACACACACACACACATGTATACATGCACACACACACATGTATACATGCACACACACATGTATACATGCACACACACACACACACACACACACACACACACACACACACACACACACACCACACACTTCCTTCTCCATCTCCTAATGCATATCAAATCCTCTGTTTTCTATTCCTGCTCCATCTCATCTCAATTTATAGCATTTGTTTCCTTTTCCACCCGCACTAATAACTAGCGTGCATTTCCACTCGTACTCCCCATCCACCTGAGCTGCGGCATGATCAAAAGAAAATGACGTTGCCACTTTTCTGGAAACGTCGAATGCACATTCGTAACTATCACCTGTACGCGTAGCAATTTTATCGTCATGCGGTTCTTCAGAACTTTCCCTTCCCTTTATTTTACGATATTCACTAATGTTTAGGAAGAAATGCTCTCTGGCGTTTTGATTGCTCGTCTTGTCGGTTTATGAGATCAGGCAGTTGATCAAAGCCGCTACACCGAACGATATTTCTCAGGTAGCGATGACGAAGGCGGAGGCATTTTACAACCTCTTCTGGTCTTTTCATCTGTGTTTTCCGAGTCACCTGACCGAGAAGCAAACTACAAAATTTGCTGGCTTAGTATTGCTCAAAGTATTTTTTTTTAATGATTATTGATTTCCCATAATTTGTTTCTTGTGTATTTGGGCCACCAGCTGCATTTCCGTACCGCTTCCAATGGTGGACTCTGCAGTCTCGTCTATCCAGCTGGAGTGTTTTTGTCTTCGTGTGCGGGACAAAAACGCAGGGAATAATGAGGGTTTAATGAGGAATTAATATTGATGTGCTCAGGCTGGAACATAGAAGTTGAAGTGTTCTTGATTAACACGGTTTGCCGAATCGGGCAGGATTAGTCGGAGTTCCATAATGAACTAATAGTCGACTTCAATGAGAGTTTTCGCAAAGGATTTCGGTGGAGGCGGAGCCGCACACATGACTGACGAGACTGAAGAAGAAGATGTCCGGAGATGCACACACACACACACACACACACACACACATACACACACACGCCTCCACGCGCGCCCACGCCCGCCCGCGCGGCTGGTGTCACTCAGAGACGGGCCCACACACCCACCAGAGGGCATGTCGCCAGAGGATGGATGGAAGGAGTTTTACGGCCTATCAGCTTTTGTAGGCTATATAAGGCCATTAGGCACGATCATCACTAGAACAGTTGAGAGTAAACGCAAACCAAAGGCTTGTTCAGGAGGCGCAGCGCTGCAAAGCGCTTCTCAGCGCTGCATGTGATTCACTTCTGAACAACAATTTTGGGGCGTGATTCACTCAGCGCTGAGTAGCGCTGTGAATCACCAATCCGAAATGATTCAGACGATTTTGCATCATTTTCAAAATGGCGTCTTCGATCCCGCACTGGCCGTCGATGCGTAAAATAACCCTCAGAAACATCATTTTGGGACTGGAACGGGCTTTATTTGCCCCAAGCGCCCTGTATGCGTGAGTAATGGCAAGTAAGGATGACACAGTAGTGGACTTTATTCATGCAGAATACATTTAAACGTGCATAAACGATGTCTATGGCAAAGAAAACACTTTCTTCGCGCCCATGAACACAACATGGGGCGCAGAAGATTTACCTCCCCTTTAACAAGTGAAGCGCTGCACTACATCTTAGGTGTTCAGTGGTGGGGTGCATATGAAACTACAATGTTAGGTGGTAACTACGTCGTAGTTGTCTACTTCGTTGTTCACAACTACGACAGTAAGGTGTGCATGAGACGCTACTTGGTCCCCACAACGAAGTAATGACCCAGATGAATATTTATTATTATTATTATTTTGGGATATCCCATCTAATGCGCATGCGTAGAGGTCACTACAAGAGGTGAACTAGCCAACTCTTTGCACAATTCAATGGCGGACGTGTCTCCGGTTCGCACAGAAAATGCTCTATTTTTTGGGATACTAGAAATCCATCCTAAGAAAATGTAAGCCATGCACAGCATTAATTTATCAAAGCTGTATGTTGAATGCATCAATAGCTCCTGAAAGCTCCTACATTTTACAAATGGAATGCAGGTCAACGCATCCATGACGAAGCATCTGTTGACATTGTGTACAAAGCTAGTTTTACCTGATGCCATGAACACGATGAATTTAAAATAAATTTTTGTTATGTAAACACTGTTCAGATTAAATTGCTTAATTTTTGTAAATGAGGAAATGCGTGTCGACGGGTTTCACGAGTTTGGTGGGGAAAGTGCACGCTGAGGCTCGAGCGAGAGCGTAAAATCATGTCAACACAAACGATGGCAACACATGCTTTGGCGTGGATGCGTCGACCTGCTTTCCATTTGTAAAATGTAGGAGCTTTCACGACCTATTGATGCATTTAACATACAGCTTTGATAAATTAATGCTGTTCATGGCTTACAATTTCTTTAGATGGGTCTCTAGTATCCCGAAATATAGCGTTTTCTGTGCGAACCGGTGACAAGTCCGCCATTGAATTGTGCAAATAGTTGGCTACTCAGCCGTGTAGTGATGATACAGAGCACCACTAAATTTTGGGTTGTTTAGTGGCCAACTTAGGAGGTAACTACGCGTAGACAGCTTTCATGCACATCTTACTTCGCAATTTAGTAGCAAACTTCCGATTTAGTTGCCAACAACCGTGTAGGAAGTGCATATGCACCCCACCACAGGAGAGGCAAAGAGCGCTCAATTGCCAACATGAAGCTCTCATGCAGCGCGTTGTACTCCTGAACAAGTCTCAAGTCACGGTGTCCCTAGTTATTGGGTTCTTACGAGTCGCGTAGGGAGATGCGGTGGGTCAATTCATGTCGCTGAAGACATCCAAAGAACCAGCCATAATCATATTTCTCAAGGTCGCGACCCCCCTGTGTCACGACTCAAGTTTATCATTTTTATTATTGGGGTTAAATGAAAAGAAAAATCTTTCAAAACTCAAAATATGTAGTGATTTTTAAATTAACTTCCGGTTTCTTTTAAAGTCCGGCATGATGCGGCTTTAAGCGTTGTGCGGTTTGAGCACTTGCTGACTCGGCATTTTTGGGACGTTTCGCACGTGTAGTTGAGTTCTGCGGCGGCATGTGCAGAACGTTTTCTTTGTGCGTGAATAGATTGCGATCCTATGTAAAGGGCAGTTCTTTTCCCTATGAATGGGAGAATGGATGGATGGATGAATGAATGGATGGATGGATGGAGTTTAAGGGCCTATCAGCCTTGTAGGCTATATAGGACCACAACGTTAAGAAACACCCATCTTTAACACAGAATTAAAACTTCACAACAGTGAGGTCTCATATAGTTCATCTAATAAGCGACATGAAATCAATTAAATCGAGTCCCACTGCCCACCAGTCAGCAAAGGCTGTGTAGAGCCCCTAAACACGAAGACGCATAAAGAGCGATAGGGCA
>JAWQFJ010022759.1:5000-12382 GCA_034096865.1 Theodoxus fluviatilis | reverse complement strand
GTTGATGATATAAATGTGAAAGAAGAAATTTAGTAAAGGATTTAAAAGAAAATTAGATATTGATGATGGAGAAAAAAGAATTTATATATATATTGAGAAGTAGATGTGGTGAAATATGTTGAAGAAGGATAATGTGGATTGATTAGATGGGGTATATATTGAAGTAAAATGAAGAGTTTTTAATATGTGATTTGTTTATTAGGAATTAAGAACTAGGATATATAAATGATTGAAGTAGCGAGTAGTTAATTTTTCTTATTAACGATTTTTGTGATCGTGTGTATGTGTGTATGTGTGTTTGAGTGAGTGAGTGAGTGAGTGAATGAGGTGTGCATGTGTTTATGTAGGTTTCCATGTATGTGCCTGCATACGCGTTCGTTTAAATGCAATTAAGTGTGTTTGTGTGCTAACTTCCATGCATGCTAAAGCATGACTATGTGCATATATCTATTTTTATGGAGATGAGCAGTTTTTAAATAGAGCATACGCATGCATGGGCATAACTAGGTGTATTTGCGTATGTGCATGTGCGTGCATGTGAGTGCAGTTTCATTTAGGAGAGAGAGAGAGAGAGAGAGAGAGAGAGAGAGAGAGAGAGAGAGAGAGAGAGAGAGAGAGAGATGGTGGTGGTGGTGATGAATGGAGATTTACGGCCTATCATATGTGGCTAACAGAGAAGCACCGCCTTTGACTTGTGAGTACACGTGGCCCTGCCCAAAACACGCTTAGTGATAAGTATCACATTCCTGGAACAGGGGCGGATCTGGGGGGGGGGGGGTTCAATGGGTTCGATTGGCAAACAAACATCGGTAAGCAAACAGCCAACCCACCCCCCCCCGCGGGCAAAACAAAGACGAACAAAAAGAGATTATGTTGATAATGTAGTAATGTAAATGTAATTGCACCCCCCCCCCCCCCAAGCAAAAAGACAAAAAAATGAGAGAGACTCAGGGAAAGAGATGTTGATAAATATTGGAATGTAAATATAATTGCACCCCCCCCCCTCCTCGGCTTAAAAAAAGAAGAAGAGAGAAGCTGATAAATATAGTAATGTAAATGTAATTGCACCCCCCCCCCTCTCCCTCGGCAGAACAAAAAAGAGAAAGAGATGCTGATAAATATAGTAATGTAAATGTAATTCCACCCCCAGCCAAAAAACTAACTAAATAAATTAAAGAAATAAAATACATAAACAATGATAATACATAAATAAAAAAATGGAAAGAGAAATATGTTGATAAATATAGTGATGTAATTGCACCCCCCCCCCCCCCCCCCCAGCCAAAATAAAAAGGGGTGGGTGGGTGCAGAGAGAGAGATGCTGATAAATATAGGAATGCACTAGTAAAATTAAATGTAATTGCACCCCCCCCCCCCCCCCCATATAAAGATTATTAAATTCGAGGTATGATCTTGTTGCAAAGACTTTTTCCTCATGTTGTTTTTGTGAATTGTGATTCTTTATTATTAACATCGAACTTATTTAGCACTGTACATTTTCGAGCATGTGCTTCCCAAGAGAGAGACAGTTGGTCCTATCTCCACCCCCCACCACATCAGTGGCAAAATGTATCGTCTGAAAATAGCACTTTACACGCTCAGATTGCACCAGATTGCACCATTTTGCTTCCTTAAAAAACAAAATTCCGGGGGGGCATGCCCCCGGACCCCCCTAGCATGCTCGGCGCTTCGCGCCGTCGGTTCGGCGCTTCGCGCCTTCGCTGATAAGATACAAAACAAAACAAAAAAGAACTTTGCACCCCCCCCTTTCAAAACCCAGATCCGCCCCTGCTGGAAGGACGGGACGGATGAAGTACAAAATTCCCTCATCGCAGCAGTCTAAGAGGCCGCAGAGATATCCGGTAGGCCAGCACTAATGCACTCCCAACCTGAGCTACGTGATAACGGCGATACACGCACAAACTCGTGTTGAGATTAAAGCTGGGTAAGTTACATGTTTTTGCAGAAATGCACACCCAGGACACAAACTTGTCATGGCTTCGAAAAATGCGCTTTAGAAATATGTATAACTTCTGGAAAATAACTTTTTTGTGCATTGCCTCCGCTATGTACCACCTATGCAGAAAAACTTTAAACGCCACGTTTTCTACAATGTCACTGGCACGACTCCTATTTTCAAATGGACACAACTTCTGCAGTTATGGTGGTACAATGTTCAACTCCATAAATAAAAATCGAGTTAAGACCGGTTTTGGGGAGGCTTCTCACATCTGACACAAAGATTTGAGGTACCTGGTAAAACCTATGTTTTTGCTATATTTTTTTACGGTGACAAGAAATCATACACATTAAAGGCAGAATACAAGGAAGCATGCACTGATAACAGTGCCACAATAGTATCTTTAATGTCATTATCATCATCACTATTATCATCATTACTGCCACCTGTGCCACCACCACAGTCGTCGTCGTCGTTGTCGTCGTCATCGTCGTCGTCATCGTCATCGATGTAGTTGCATTAAACACTACGATGGTTTTTTTGTAATCCAATTTCGCTGTTGTTGTTTGTAAACGTCTCATGTGATGGTTGTACATGAACTTGAACACTTCTTGCTCATTGAAAGGATTGTGGTTTCGGATATCATAGCTGAAGTAGAGTTGTTTATTGTATAATACCAACATTTCCTTGTAAGGCAATGGGCCGATGGCCTCCAAATAAATCAAATCAAATCAAATCAAATCAAATCAAATCTCTCTGTCTCTCTCTCTCTGTGTCTCTCTCTCTGTCTCTCTCTCTCTCTCTCTCCCTCCCTCCCTCCCTACATCCTTGCTCTAGTTCCATCTGAAACAAGTCAACACTTTCAGTCTCCACATAGGATGTACCTGCTCAGTTATCAATGCATCTACGAGAGAAACAGCTTGTACGTGTGTAGCTTGCGTGCTTGGAGATCGCAGTGACAGATCTACCTTTGAGGTCACTCTACATTCAGGTAGCTTTGCTGGCAATGCTGAGAACACACCTGGGCAACACCTGGCTCATTTGCTGCCTCGACTCCCACGTGTTGCACGTGCAAAGCGGGCAGGGCCGACGAGAAGGGGTGAGTGACGTGCCCACACGTGGAGTCCGATTCACCAGGGTCATGACCCACAATAGATTAGCGCGGGCGTATATGCAAATGAGCCATGCGAGGCGGCTGCAGGCCGCAGACGATGTTGGCGGGTTTGTGGGGTTTTGGGTTTCCCCTTTTACTACCGACCTCTCTGCATTTAGTTTCTTCTCATGCACTGGTTTGATTCTATTAGTTGAGAAATAAAGTAGGAAAGATCCCTGGGATGTAAAATGCCAAGAAGGGCGAATTCGCGTGGAGCTTTGGTGTTTGGCAGCGCGAAGACATTCAAGACAGTGAGAGGAGAACTTGACACTATGAACACGTGCGTGAAAACCCAAGCATAAAACGGAAGAAACAAATGACAAGCAGGTAACGAGATGTTGCAAGAGATAGAAGCTGAGTACGAAAATAAAGCAATTAATAATTTATTAGACGCGAAAGATACTACAGCCATTCACCAGGAAAGAAATGTTAACACCAAAGGGATGTTACAAGAAATCGCACACAAGTCACTGCTCTAATAGAATCGTTTATTAAAGCAAATTAGCTTTGAAGCTTATTTCTCGAGATAAGCACATTCATTAGCCTGAACACCTGTACGCCTGTACTCCACATATACAGTGTGCTTTTTTGTCCAGGTGTTCACAGCCAAAGGCCGAACAAATTACGAAGGCGAGGAAAGCAAAAAATAGGTGGGTGGCTTTACGACGGAATTTAGGAAACGAAAAAGATACTCTCTCTCTCTCTCTCTCTCTCTCTCTCTCTCTCTCTCTCTCTCTCTCTCTCCCTCTCCCTCTCCCTCTCCCTCTATCTCACTCTCCCTCTCCCCCTCTCTCTCTCTCCCTCTCACTCTCTCTCTCTCTCTCTCTCACACACACACACACTCTCTCTCTCACTCTCTCTCTCTCACTCTCTCTCTCTCTCTCTCTCTCTCTCTCTCTCTCTCTCTCTCTATCTATCTATCTATCTATATGTACGTGTGCGTCTCTGTGTATGTGTACGTGTGCGTCTCTGAGTGTGTGTGTGTGCGCGCGTGCACGCGTGTGTGTGTGCGTGCGTATGTGTGTGCGTGCGTGCGTGCGTGTGTGTGCATGTGTGTGTACACCCTCTGGCGCGTGTGTGTGTATATGTATGCGTCTGTGTTTGTGTTTGTGTGTGTGTGTGTGTGTGTGTGTGTGTGTGCGCGCGCGCGCTCGCGCGCGTTTCCTACTTAAAAGAGTTTCCGCAAAAGTAGAAAGGGAAAGCTGTGACTGGGCTGGGAGAGGGGGTAAAGAAGGGGAGAGGAGTGGGAGGGGCGGTGGGATTGAGGCGGAAGGAAAGGAGGAGGGGGAGGGAGGGTGGGTGGGTGTCTTACTGGAGAGGGAGGGGGGAGGGAATGGCATTGTGGATGAGGAAACCACCACCGCCCGAAAGGCACGATTTCTACTCCGCACGCTCCATAAAAGAGCGACAAATTCCCACTGCCAGGCTCTGCCTCGCTGCGCCTGTCTGACGCCTCACCGACCGTGACGTCATAACAGCATCCCGGCAGCTGGTCCCCATGTGAAGGAAGACAAAATCGAATGAAGGAAAGAAGGACGGACAGAAGGAGGGAAGAAAGAACGGTGATTAAGTTTAGACGTTGCTCTCACCCATTTAATGATAATCGATACCAGTCTTATATCATTCTTTCACTCATGGCCAAGAAGGTCGAATTTAGCCTCTTTTCATGGTAGATCTTCCATTACCGGTCCGATCAATTCAGACAAATGATTGTCTGTCTTGGCGAGGTACCTTTTGCGTACTACGAGTGCACGCATGACTAAACTAGAAAGAAGTTGACAACAAAGCAGAGAAAGTAGACATAAGCTCATCTGGCTATTACCAAACATCTACACCCAACCCTGAAGCATCTCAGTAGTAAAATCTTGGCGAAAGAGAAGACAGCAATACAAGATGTGTCGCTTGTTTTTCCACACTCTGAAGGGAAAGCGAGACAGAAGGCTTCAGACACATGAAATGCACTGGAAGAGCGTGGCTACTGCCGTCTGACCTCACGACCTGGATTTATCAGTCTCAAACACGACGCCCTCTGGTAACCCGATAGTTTTGAATCATAACGGTCCCAACAAGCTTCGGTTTCGTTGTCGCTCCTTGAAAGGCTGACAATGAAAAATGGTTTCAGGTCAAGACGAAAGCAGATATTGAAGGTAAATTGATGAATGAATTTTCAAATGTTCCACTGAAGTCTTCCTCAGATGCAACAAATATAGCCATTCAGTATTTGCATGCGTTCATGTGTCCAGTTCGAAATTCGTTGAGATGGCAAAGCTGTCCATTTCACGGAGAAAGGAATCGCAAAGCAGAATCAGAAACCAACCCATTTGTGAACAAGCATAAAGAAATGTGTCATAAGTCGGACTGGTCATTTTGAAGACGCAGCCCTATAACTTCAGTTTGGGTCAACCAAGTGCATTTTCTGTTTTGGATATCTTCTGCCTCTGTTAACCCTCTAGAATTCATCTGTTGCTGATATACTGTGCAAATTAACAGACACGTTCAATAATGTAGAAAAAACCCCACTATTATTAGCCCACCTCTCTAAAAACAACAAGATACTTAGCTTTCATTCAGCACAATTAAGGTTTTTCCTCATGCAGTGGCTTCTGTTCATACCAGCGATTCACATACCACTGCAAAGCTCGCTCTCTCTTCTCTGTACCTGTACTGAAAATGTCAGTGTAGCATCGTCTGAGAACAGAAAGCGAATCCGTGAGGTAAATAGAATTTGAAGTTTGACCAATCACAAGTGATGTCTGTACTGTAGGAATAAATACAGCAGTTAGACTTCCGCAGGCGGGCCACAATAGTGGATTCGTCCGAGGAGAGGGGTGCGGGAAAGACAGCGAAGGCGACGTAACACACAAGATGACTGGCCACAACATCTGAGTGGCTGCGTTTTTACATAGGCGTTTATGCTTTTAAAAAATGCCCATGTAAAAACGCAGCCATTGAGATGCTGTGGCCCGTCATCTTGTGTGTTACGTCATCTTCGCTCTTCCCCGCACCCCTCACCTCGGACGATTCCACTATTTTGGTCCGCCTGCGGAAGTCTAACCGCTGTATTTATTCCTGTTCAGCAACTTTCTCCAACTATGCATTTCATTGCAATATGTATTCAAATAGCTGTAACTTACACAATTTTCAAGATACAAACATAATGTTAATTCCATTGGAAAGCTTAAACTCTCATCTTGAAAATAATACCAATAACTCCAAAGAGTTTAAAAAAACTGACTTATGACCTTTTAAAAAAATTGTTCTTGGTTACATTTGTGCTCAGCGTTACATTTTTGGAACGCTTATCTTTTTATCATGTCCTTTGCAGCCTGACACTATTTTCACTTATGCAGTCGTTTGTTGTTACAAGGGGAGTTTCCCTAACAAACGCATTTGGTTCTTTTGTTGTTCTTGTTGTTGTTGTTGCTGTTGCTGCTGGTGCTGCTGCTGCTGCTGCTGTTGTTGTTGTTGCCGCTGCTGTTGTTGTTGTTGTTGTTGTTGTTGAGATTTTCCTCAAACTGCACGTGACAATGATTACCGACAGACAAAATTTCAAAGCGGAAGAAAAATAATTCAAGCATTGATAGGCAAAGCAAATAGTCGACTTAGGGTTCCCCTAACATGAATATGTGGAGAGAAAAAAAATTCACCCTGAGGTCCTCTTGGGATTCCGTCGTGGACGGAACCGAGACAGCAGTGAGAACTCTGGAAGGGCAGCATACAAACAGTCCGTGACTAGTCCTCAACAAACTCTCATCGACTTTGACCGTCAGCGATAAATGTGAATGCAGTGAAAGAGACATAGGGAAGAGGGAGATTAGGAGGGTAAACAAAAAGAAACAAAGATTGTAGCGCACACACGCAGGCACGCACGCGCGCACGCACACACACACACACACACACACACACACACACACAACTCACACAAACACAAACACACAACGCACACACACATCCAGAGCACACACACCAGAACATACACGCGCATTCACTCAAACACAGACACATCGAGATACACAGAAATATGATGCTGACGGTACAAGTGCTACTGGGAACCTGACAGGACAGAAAATGGGGAAACACTAACGTTAAGGAAAAAAAAAAGGGGGGGGGGGGGATGGGGATGGGTGGGGGTGGAGGGCATGGGAGAGGCGGAGTGGAGGGGTGGAGGGGTGGGTTTGCATGTTATGGTGTGGGGTAGGCCGTTAGAAGGGGTGGCATTAAAAAGAAAAACCTGTCCAGGGTGACAAGCCCGGTATTTTCATTTTCTTC
>JAWQFJ010022758.1:50000-57370 GCA_034096865.1 Theodoxus fluviatilis | reverse complement strand
TGAAGCGTATTCCGTCCTATTTTTTTCGCCGTAGGAAAGCAAATTCATAATCTAAGTACCACAGATCGAATCACCGTGTGTATCTCTAGCCGGCCTAATTTCGACCGTGGTCAGAGGGCAAATGCAATCTTAACCCATTCGATCACAAGTTTCCGCCGTATTTCGCGCACGTGGGATAAAGGCTTAAATGGCAAAATCTAACCCAAAGTCGAAAGGCACAAGAGAAGGGTTTTCCGCCTAATTTCGCACGTGCGTATGACCAATGGGCTTACTAACCCAATCAGAGCAGCAAAGTTTTCCAGGTAGTTTTGCTGGCGCCGGTAGTTGGATTGGATATCGTCCAGTGGGTGAGCTAAGATGCATCTACACGATTTTCAGGAAAGCATGCTAGAGAGGTGGGGAACGGGTTTGGTTCGTGGCGGGTGCCTGGGAACTGGGTTGTACAGACCTAGGTGGTGAGTAATGCAAAGTCGTGTGAGAAAATACCCCGATTGAAGTAGCAGTACAGCCCTATTTTTGGGGTTCGCGCACGTTTGGTGGACGCAGAATGTTTGGTAGCTTGTGTTCAAAAGTATCCTCCTCGATTCGGTGCTGGTTCCTTTGGGTACGCAAGCTGCGTCTGACCCATCGCGAAGCAACGGAGCTTTTCCGGTCCGTATTTTTGTCGTTCCGTTGGTCGCACCTGCCGTGTCTACCCCCTCGAGACCCTTGTAGCTTTCCGGCCTCATCGTGGTCGGTCGTGGGTGGTCTACTCTCCTCGGCTGGCTCACCCCGTTGGAGGTTCTCTCAATCACGAGGTGGCATGTCCGGTCCTCATTTCGTTGCCGTGGGTGGTTGGAAGGCGGTGCACATGGGCGAGTGTTTCTCGAACCAAGATCGAGGCACAGTTGGTGTAATTGCCCGTGTGTGTGCCGGTTAAGTGTGTCTGGCCGGTTGGCTACTTGTGTCGATCACCAGGTGTGCATCATGCAAATGGCTAATGCTTTCCAATGGCGTATATGCGGGAGCACTTAGTTTCCGCCGCTTATTAGGCTGCTCGTTGTAGGTTGCAACTTTTCATCTTAACCCAATCGTATCACTCAGGTTTGGTAGGTATGTTTAAAGTTTTCCGTTTCCATATTTTTTCGGGTCTGCTGTGGTTACAGCGAATGCGTCTAACGCATGGGTTGCGAGTCACGAGGGAGTTCCAGCCTATTGTTCTGCCGTGTTAGCATAATTAGCATCTACCCAATGTTTGGCGGAGCGGGCACGTCTATTGTACTGGTTCTTTATTTTTAGTTTTTCTCGGGCCTATTGTTCGTTCCCGTGGTTTTTGCAAATGCATCATACTGCAAGTTGTTTTCTGAGCACTTTGTAGAGTCTGTGGTCGCGTTGCCTATTGTGTGGGTCCGTGTAGACAAATGCAATACGTTAACCGAATTCGGTGTGGCACTGGTTGTTGTGAGTTGGATAGCTTGTGGGCCCGCCGTCTTTGCGGCCTATTTCGCCGTGGTAGCAAATGCATCTAACCAATCGAGCACAGCTTCCGCCTATTTCGCCGTGGTAGCAAATGCATCTAACCAATCGAGCACAGCTTCCGCCTATTTCGCCGTGGTAGCAAATGCATCTAACCAATCGAGCACAGCTTCCGCCTATTTCGCCGCCGTGGTGGCAAATGCAAATGCGATACTATAACATTGTTCAAAATGTGGTACCCTGGGACTGTGTTCATCTTCTTCGGTCGTTAGGATCGCGTTGTGATTAGTGGATCGATGAGAGTTGGCACTGGATACCGCAGTTGCATAGCGGGTTGAGTGGGCGGGAAGGGGGGTTGGCAAAAGCGTTGCTCAAAAAGCGGGTGAAAACGGAGGGGGGCCTAAAAATTAAACGTGGTAGCGAGAAACGGCTAAAGGGGGCGACGTGACCGAGGGAAAGGAGTAACGGCTATAACTTGATAGGAAAACGGCTAAAGACGGTGACAGAACGGGTTAAAGGAAGTAGTGGTAAGAGTGATAGAAGCGGCTAAACGTGACAGACTGCTAAAAACGTAAGATAAGAGAACGGGCTAAACAACGTATGAAAACGGGGGCTAAAAAAAACAGGTACGGCGGGAAAGGCGGGGAGGGGCGAGTAAATGGGAGGAGTGACTGACAAAACGAGGCATTAAAACGTGACAGGAGAAAACGGTTTAAGAACTTGAAGAAGTGGCGTGGCAATCTGATCTGCAGAATCTCCTCCATCGTCTGTTTGGGTCGGTTGAGTACTTAGCGAAATACGCGGAAAATGTTTGATGGAGGTCAGTTTTGTGTGGGTGCCTACGACAGATCGAACCTTTTACGATGAAAAACAATCAGAACTTAAATAAAGAGCCATTTTACATGTACATTAATGACAACACAGTTTGCTATAAAATGATACAAGATGTCGCTTTGAAAGAGTCGAAAATAGACGCTCACTTGTCGAATGTTTAGAGTCACAATACTCACCGACGACTTTTTTTCAGATCAGGAAATATTTTAATGAACTAAAGAGTCAACATTTGCCTGTCACAGAGAAAGCACAAATATAGATGAAAAAGTATTTTGATGAGTAAGTGTTGATCCACTAGCTTTTCATTACATATCGCTCTCACACACACAAAAAAAGACCGATAAAGTCTACTTTAGGGATTCTCAGGGGAAAAACACAACAATCCTCCTAGTACAGTCCACTGATGTTTTTACTCAGCAGCACCATCCTTTCATCTTGGCATTGCCCCAGAACAAGGATCTGTCAGAGCTCTCTGATATGCATCTCTCTCACTCACATGGGACTTCGCACCGCTGTCTGATGGTCTTTGGTCGAGAAACGTTTTTCTCGTACTATTTGATTTTCTCGTGCCTCGAGATATTTCTCTCCTCGACGACTTCGTAGTAGGCGTCCGTCAGTCCCGAAGACTCATAGATCCGTGTACTGGGTGCCAGTCCTGTCCTGTTGACAGCGTCTGTTGTGGCTCTGAAGTCCGATGCGGGAGTGGAAGTCCAAACCGCAGCGTCCTCATCTGAAGGTCTGTCTGCCCGAAGCTGGGTCTTCCTCCGGCGGCGCTTGTCATCTGTCTGCTCCATGAGGTTCTTTTCAAACTGTCAGAGGCCTCTCTGCACTCTTTGTCTAAAGGCTCTCCAGTCCAAAGCAGCTACCGTCCAGGTGTCCACGTCGAGCCCCAGTGCTACAACATCACGCTTGCATGCTTGCATAGAAAATAGGAACGATAACATGTTGACGACGACGGTGATGATGACCCCCTCCATCTTCCTGCGCTTTCGCAATGGAATTAACTGCATCGAAAACAACAGTACTTTGCTCAAATCAAAAGCAGATACATTTGGTGCAGTAATAAAAGATTTCTGCAACAGCGTTGCTCTTGCTGTATGAGTCGTGCTAAATGCTATCGCATTATAGTGCATGACGATACTCCTTTTTCAACAAACTACTCATTTCAATCTCACATCAGCTAGTATAAGTATGAGCTAGCTCGTTCCTTCTGCTACTCGTGCCAGGCTTTCAACCTTCTCTTGAGATGGTGGCCTAGTGATATCGCTGCTGTTGCGCGGTTTTTTTTGGAGTGGCAGTCACATCTGAGACGACGTCAATCAAAAGTGGAGGTGCCCCCCGTCGCTCTCAGCTCTCCTCCTATCTTGGTTCTATGGTCCTGAACTGTTCCTGCCTCGTCTGCCTAGCCTGTTTTCACCCTCTCTCACAGCAAGGGACCAGACCCCTCCGTTTTTCACTTTGCAATTCTAGGAGTTGGGATCTGTGCAGGCTTGTGGAATGAGACACTACCTGGTTTCTAATCCCCGACCGCCATTGCCATCCAAAGTAACATGGTCATTCCTCACCTCTCACCCCTCATTCCCCACTCCCCAGCTCCACTCAGCTACTGATGTGTAACCTTGCATTCTTGCCTTTGTAGCCTTGCCTGCATTTTCCTTGTGTGGTTTTCATATATTCGTGAACCACAATCGAGATATCCTTATTAAGCACTACTGAATTTTCAGTGCCGCAGACGGTTTCCGGGGTATGTACTTTTCCCTTCCCACTCTTCCAGATGTATGTGTGTGCGTGCGTGCCTACATGTGTGTGTGTGTGTGTGTATGTGTGTGCATGCGTGAGTGCGTGAGGTGGGAATAGGTGCAGAGGTAAGGGTGGGTGAAAGGTTAGGTAGGGGTTGGCGTTTTTCTTAAAGTTGGATTTCGTTTCCATTAGCACTCAGTCTGGAAATGATGCGTACCCCAAGTCTGTAGAGCCGACTGACACGAGAGAAGTCTATGGACCATGATCCTTCATAGTCCCGCGCTGATAATGAACAACACCACGCACTTGCCTGGGCGCGTTAGGACCAAATCTAGTTGAAAAGATCTCCGCCCCACTAACTCAGGGAACCCAAGCTATTGAGGAGTACCGTATATCGTGAGCCACAATAACTCGCCGTTCCATATGGACGGTACTGGGCCATTCAGGCAAGCCTTTGTGCCAAGCGCTATTCAGAGTGATGAAGGCAAGGCAACGCTGAGAAAGCAAGTGTGTCCCATCACGCCGTAGCGATCCACAGCAACTGTAGCGGCACTGATAGTGTGACGCACGGTCAGCCCCCCCCCCCCCTCCCCCTTGATATCTGTGTCACGGTAATGTGATCTAATGCTGGGACAGACGGAGCGAAGAGGGAGAACCTATGATCGTGAGGAAGGACCAGCAGGCCTTTTTAAGGATGGGGAATATCCGGGCATGTAAGGGAAGCCCCCACCTCCACCCCCTACCCCCCAGGACCCCCCCCCCCTTCCCCCAAACAAATACAAAAAAGGTTCAAATAGGCAATGTAGACAGGAGTTGTCAAATACCTCAGTGCCACAATGCTTAGTGCGTTCGCCGGGAGGTCGCGGGTTCGACCCCGGTCTGAGAGCCGAAACTTTTTCCTGTTTGGCCAGGTCAAATTGTGCGCGCGGCATACAACCGAACTCGCTGCAGAATGAGATCGGTTGATTTTCAAAGGTTTTCAGAGTAGCGCCATCAGCCATGTTCACTACAAATGTACTCTACATTGGTCACACGTTACGGCAAGATTCCTCAAAACTATCCGTTCGTTTTTTGCTCAAAGCAGAAGGTAGTGTCCAAAGTGACGAAACTGCGAGTGGAGTAAAGTAAGTGAGCGACTGATACAACTTATATTTCGGTGAGTTTTCCGTATTGCAGTAATTTCTACCCATATGAGCTGGAAGCCGTGGTCATAGAGCCTTTAAGGCCAGCTCCAGTAGCTTCGTCACAACCCCTAACAGCAAGACGTGCATACATTGTGACATGTATATGTATTGTGACATCGCCGATATCAATAAATGGAGATCTCATCATCAGCCAACGAGATTTAGCTTCCGATTTCCGGTTTTGTCGTGAATACTAATGAGTTTTTCAAAATAACAGCCTGTTGGTCACGCTCTGGTTCTGTTGCTGTAAGATTCTGCCAGGTGAGACGGAATAACTGCTATGCGTTTGCCTCATTATTAAGCGAGTACCAGGGAGATCCTTGTGCAGAATTGCCCCTCCGGGCATAGCGATATTGCTAATGAAGCCTGTGAGGCAGAAGCGGAGAGAGAGAGAGAGAGAGAGAGAGAGACAGAGAGAGACAGAGAGAGAGAGAGACAGAGACAGAGACAGAGAGACAGAGAGAGAGAGAGAGAGACAGAGACAGAGACAGAGACAGAGAGACAGAGACAGACGGACGGACAGACGGACGGACGGATGGACGGACAGAAAGAGATGAGCAAATCGAAACCGAGTGGTCCGCGAGGCATGATTTGCTAACACTTTCTCTTGCAGCTCAGTCTACGCGTGTCCAACCCGTGCTTCATTAGACCTCATCAGGCACGTCAGTAAACATTCAAAAACAGATTGCCGAAGCAGTGATCGTAGTTGTCAACAACTAACGAACTTCATTATTGACATTAATAACAACACCTACAACAACAACAACAACAACAACAACAACAACCTCAATCAAAACAAAAAGTGCATGGATTGTTTGCAACAGCGATTCAAGTTCGAAGAAACAAATCGGACATTAATTAGTCAAATCCCAACCCAGACATTGTCTTGATGTCCATGAGATCCCAGGAACGAAAAGTTGTTGACGATTATGAACATGATTATGGTCATTAAGATCAACATCAATCTAACCTAGTGGCATCAAGACGTATATTCTCTGCAACGAACTGATAGAAAAAATTAATAATATAAATTACTTACTACACTGTTTCATTAATCAACAAAACGTTTTCGCCTCTATCTCAAAGAAGAGTGCAGCTAAACATAATCATGTGAGGGTTTTTGCAGCAAATGAAACCCCATTCCAACGAATTTATGGATTTCCATTACTTTTGTGTTAATCATGTAATCCAAGGGTCAGAACCTTTTGGAAAAGACATGCTGAGAATTCTTATTAGAATTTTTGCAGTACTTTGGACATCGCTCCAACAAATTCATGCCTCTGCATTAATTTGATGTCAATCATGTGATCTAAGGCCGGGGTCTTTTGGAAAAGTCCGTGCTGAGAATTCTCATTGGAACTTTTGCAGGACTTTGAACGTCGCTCCAACAAATTCATGCGTCTGCATTAATTTGATGTTAATCGTGTGATCTAAGGGCGGGGGTCTTCTGGAAAACTCCATGGGGAGTATCGCTAACACAGCTAGAGGCGGCGCCTTCACACATCGGGCACCACACCTGCCTGTCTTGCTGACCCCACGGCTCAATGACGCCGTTGTTCGTAGCACCTGATCGGCGTCTCCCTGACTTTATCGATCGAGTCACTTCCATCTGGCAGCCGGCCAGCCAGTCAGACTTGCAGCCTCCAAAACTGCGCGACTCCCTCTGCACTCCGTGACTTGGCAAAGCACTTCAGCCTTTCTACTGCGACCTCCTGCCAAGCTGAGGCTGACGCCCTTCTTGAGCCGTGGGTGGGTCTTATGCGCGGCGTGTGGGTCTTATGGGCTGTTCGTGGGTCCTGCAGCCGGTCAAGGATCACAAGGCCGGTGGTGGTGAGGATGGCGGTTGTGGAGTGGGTCGTTAGTGTGCGTGTGGGTTGTGGAGTAGGTGGGTGGAGTTGAGAATTAAACAGGGCTCGAGGTCTACGGAAATCGGAAATGTTCTGTCGTGATAGGCCTATAAAGCCTGTTCACTCCAGTCTAAAGCATTCGTTGTTGTTTGTGTGGGACGTCACGAAACAGGATCTGCCTTGCAATACATAACAGGGCGATGGAGAAAGAGGACTTTGGAGAGAAAAAGAGGCTATTGTATGTATGTATGTATGTATTTTCATTTTTACTGCGCCATTATCACGATAAACATGTTCATGGCGCGACAAG
>JAWQFJ010022758.1:0-45000 GCA_034096865.1 Theodoxus fluviatilis | reverse complement strand
TCCGTTCTTTCAACACAGCAGGCGAACTTCTCTTAGGCGAGGTTACCTCTTCTCATGGACCGAGGCAAGGTAACGATTCTGACGTTACATTGCAACGTTGACAGCACGTCATTAAAACGTTTCGATATAATCCTGCTCACGATATTGCCTTTAACTGAACACAGTGTTGGTGGCTACCTTTGCTCGAGCTTGTGAAGAAGGTTCCGAACGCCCAGCAACCTGATGTTTTAGCTCAGATAGGGAGGAACCGAGGAGTTCCCACCATATGTTGACTTTTACTGTTAGGTATAGCACAGTGAAGGACATTTTTTTAATGGCTTTCATTGATTAGTTTTGCTTTCTTCTTGTGTTGCAGGTAGTATGCGCATGTCATCAAGACAACCACAACCCAGACTGCTGGTACCAACTCTGGTACTTCTGGTAAGGACTGTTTTCGCTTTCCCTTGTTTCTGAATGATCCCCCCCTTTCTGAATCAAAAATTGAATGTTGCAAGATTGAACAATCAGTTCTTACAGGCTCATTTTTGGAGAAGTACAAAGGGTAGTCTTGCAAGATTACTGTGATGATTAGTAGGGCCTACAGGGTTATGAATGGTTTCTTTCACCTGTGCGCAAGGAACTCTGTCGAAGTCCGCTTACCTGGGTGAACTAAACTACTACTATTTGATTGGCGGGAAAACTTAAGTACTGTAACGAATATGAACAAATGTCCCATTTTGCACCTGTGCATTTCATTTCAGGTTCATTCTGATCGGTATACTGTTGAGCATCATTGTTTTGGTTGTCTTCTACTGCAAGTACCAAGCCAAGAATAGGTCACGCGTTGGCTTTCTAGGTAAGTCCTCTGCATGAATGCTATCCAAGTGTATCGGCGTCTGACAACAAAAAACCACAACAAATAATGACCTCGGGATTCTAAGAATGAACAGTTCGTAGTCATGTGATGTATAACTTTGCAACAAATCACATTTTGTAGATTTTTAGGAGTAAAACTGAGCAAGTGTGTTAGCACTGGAGGCAGATCACAGAGTCCTTGGTGCGGAGGTGACTCAGCTCTGGGTAGAACTATTATCCAGGGAATGGGGATGCTGTTTTACCTGTGTTTGTCCTGGCTGTCTTTCCCTATGTTTGTCATTATGTACAATAGAATAATGATTTTGTGGTTCTTTGATTTGGAGGTGGATGGGATGGTTGTGGTGGTGGTGGTGATGGTGGTGATGGTGATGGTGGTGGTGGTGGTGGTGGTGGTGGTGGTGGTGGTGGTGGTGGTGGTGTTGGTGGTGGTGGTGGTGGTGGTGGAGGTGTAGAATGTAACGGAATGTAAATATAATGATAATGGTTTTTGCTGACGACGACGAGGAGGTCATCAACAGCAATAACGACGATAACGATAACGATAACCACGCTAATGATAACGATGACGTCGGCGAAGGCGCGACGCCGACGACGTCAACCACGACGACGATGGCGAGACGACGACAGTGATGATGAAGACGACGACGATGACCGTTCTGCCAGACTTGTTCTCAATTTTCTCTACAGGTCGTCGGCCCCGAATGAGTATGTCCATAGCAGTGGGCCCCCCTCCCTACGACGCCCCCAGCAACAACCCACCCCCCTACCACATCGCCATGCAGAACGCGCAGGCCATCAGCTTCTACAGACCCTCCTGCTCCCCACCAGGTTTTATAGAGGAATGTGAGTACAATACATCGCATAATACACAGCACAACACAATACAGTACGTTACATACAGCTCGATTACCCCCCATTCCCTTGCTGTCAGGATTTCGCGGTCTTATCCAGTAGTTCAGCCAGGGATGGTCCCAAGCACCCTAAGAGACCACCGGAGAGCATCGGGAGAGGGTCAGAACAATCAGATTCAACACTACAATGCAATAGTACTTTATTCTTCTTATAAGACCATTGACATGATCATCGTCGCAAAAGTACACTGTATGGAAAATAAATCAGTTCAGTTCAGTTCAGTCTCTTAACCCTGCGATGGGTTGTTGAGGCACCACTGATGACTTTCGGACAATCTTCCTCCATCGATCTCTATCCTCTGTGGCTCGCTGTGAGTCAGCAAAGGTCAAGCCTGTCCACTCTTTGATGTTGTCTTCCCACCTCTTTCTCTGCCTGCCTCTCCTTCTCCCACCTGGTACGGTACCTTGCAGGATGGTCAGAAAATAAATAGTAAACACAGATCACCGCAAAATGGAACGCAAAAAGCAGTACTCTGTCTAGACAACAAATACTAAGTGCATGCTGTTCAAAACTTAAAATGGAAAATCTATGTGGAACTGCGCTGTTCTCATCTTTGGCAGTGAAAATCTACTACACCGTATGCTGAGACTGGTATAGACATGGTGTAGTGAATGGGAGCAGCCTCCCTTTCGAAAAGAATATGAAAGATGTTCCATTTATGTGCTTAATACATGGATGAAGGATGGGAGTAAATGTAAAGAGGAAAGAGATCGGTTGAACATTTTAAAGAAAAGGCTAAAGTGTTTAGATGTACAATGCAATAAACGCTACCATCACTTCTGCTGTCATCAACACCATTAGGCGAACGACTATCCACACCTACAGCAGCTTACAAATGCAAGCACAAGCACAACCACTACCATTGCCAACATAACCACTATCAATACTACAGCCACTATTACGTACACAGTCATTATTACCGCCAGCGCAATGAACTACGCACCAAATAAGGATGTATGAAGCAGCTCAAGTGGGGATGGAAGACGCTCCTATCTTCCTTATCTCCTCGTCTTATACTCGGTTTTGCATCGGTGTTTCCTTGACACTGTCACGCCTATCAAATACCAGTATTGAGTCTTCTGTTTGTCTCTTTTCCAGGTCCAGACTTCTTCTACCCGGGGAGCATGTATCCGTATGAGCCTCCCCCCTACTCCCCACCCCCATCACATCCCCCAGCCAGGCTGCAGACCCACCACCCTCCCCACCGTGTCCCACTCACGTGACACGTCTGCCCGACGTGCAACGCGCCAGCACCACGCACGACCAGAGATCAGAGTTGAGCCTCATCCAGAAGAAAGCAGCTGGTGGACTTGCGCGTACAAAGGAGGACACCTACGGCGTGGAACGATGTGTCGGTGTTGTTCAGCTCGGCTGAGAACTACGTCGAGGCACCACAGCTGGGGTCTGTGGCTTGAGAATCACGAACATCGTCACCGCTTGAAAGAGTGTATCTTGCATTCTTTCGAAAACTTTGACCGATGATCTACACTGCGGACCTAAACAAGCTTTTTTTCGTTTTCGTATCATAGATGTGTGCTTGTTTAGGATTTTCTTTTTTTCTATTTAATCATTTCCATTTCGTTTTGTCCAATAGCAAATGAATGACCTGTATGCCATTTATTCAAGTTTTTGTATCTTTCGTTTTCTTCTACGACCATGGCCATTTTGAAAAAGTCCCCATATACATATACAATGTGAGTATGCGTCACTACTGACTGGCATTGCAAAGAACACGGTAACTCAAGAGTTACATTGTCTTATCATGCAGGGAATCCTTAACCGAATTCCGCTTTCTTCTTTCGGTTGACCAAGGTTCATCAGACGCCCGCATTCGTGCCATTGACACGTATATATCCTCTAAACACTTATGCAGAATCTGTTTAAAAACCCGACAACGCTTTCTCCTGGGAGGAGTTCATACGCATTCAGTGCCGCTCCTCTGTGTGTAAACTTAAACACCTGAATCAAAAGCTGTTTTCAAAAGGTAGATTCATCTAACACAACGACTGTTTCGAGGTAGCAGAGTTCTGTTTAATAAATTACATCAACAATGTTTCAGTGATGGTGAATAGATGAAGAAGATGATAATTACGATTAAATATTCTCTTAATACTTAACCACATCAATACGCAGTAAAGTACGTATCTGTGACAATCGTTTGGCAAACTCATAAACAGCTTTCACGATTCTACGTGGATGTGCCATCAGCTTCAATTTGTTCTCTGAAATACACATCCATTTTGTTTTTGTTTGTGCCGAAGTGTAAAAAGATTTGCGTTTTGCCTTGTCTTACTGAAGGAAAGACCAATGTCTGTCTTAGATGTGTTGATTATTTCAGTGCTGTTTCCAGTCTCTTCCAAAAGTAGCCATTTGACGGGTAGGTTGTGACACTTATCAATACTGCAGTTACTCAAAGAAAAATATCCATTCACCGAAATCAACTTGAATTGAAACTTTTACAATCCGGCAAGATACAGTTGCCAGATAAATTCCGACATAGTTCTGTGCTTGAATGAGATATCATTTGATATTTAAAATAAAAAAACAACGTTAGTTCGAATAATATTTTCTATGGTTGACAGAAAACAACTCCTAGACTGGCACTGTATTCTTGGAACAACAGTAAAACCAGACGTCTTAAATTTTGCTCTGCCGAATACTCACTTGTACATTGATATTCTCGATTTCTTTTTTTTATTCCCTTTTTAAGGATGGCATGATAACTAAAGCAAAAGCTGAAATATGAGTGTATCACCATTAATATGTCTGCCAGCAATTTATTTCAGATTCAGATAATCTGTACACACCGAAAGTCGAATAGTGAAAAACTTTTTCAATTTAACTTTTGGAATCTAGTGCTTTGTCTGAGAATGATATTTATTCCCACCCAGTGTATACTTCTTGGATTCCGTGGTGGAGGGCGAAAGTTGTTTACTGGGGGTTAGGGAGGTCTGATTTAGTAAACATCTATTATCACTGCTTACCTCAACTGCATTTCCTCCATGAATCCCAAGCCAGTTCCCTAGACTCGCATGGCTTCAGCTAAGGAGTCTGTGTTAATTAAGAGAAGTAAGCTTCAGACCAAGATGTTAATAACATCGCTTAAACATGTGAGATTTGTTACACGCCCTTGAAACTTTCCGGTGGCTTGTGTTCCTTACTGCATAGCATTACAATGCATATCTTCCATTCACTCTGTGAAGAAGTATTTATATCTGTCCATCATGCGAAACGACTCAAATGAAAAGAGCTCTCCCTAAAAGCACCAGGCCACGTCGAAAATGTTTTCAGTTATTTCTCAATAAGACTTTTTTCGGTTCTCAAACACTGCATCCTAGGCCGAAAGGTAAATAGTGAAATCCATTTCCCACTTATATTTTGATTTGGGACTATGCTGTTTCGTCTCAGAAAGGCTATCAATGTTTGTTCATGAAGATCTTATGGTATTTTGGTTTTCTTGCAAAACTGTTTTACTATTTTAAAATCACTTTAAATAAGCAGCGATGAAATTCTGTTATTCAGACGAAATGATGATTTTTGAAAGTGTTGTTAAGTCTCATAACTGCCAAATAGCCACTTCATGTGTGGGGTTCTCTTCAGCCATCAACCCACACACAAATTCGTGTTTCTGGATCACGTAGCACGCTTGTTTGGTCGGAGTGAAAGAGGCAACTTTCGCTCTTACCGTAGTTACTTGGACAGTATTTGGTTTTGTCGATGGACTTCATCATATTCGTGAAAGATGCTCGTATTCTATTTTAGCAAATAACGTAGAGTAGCATTGCCTCTGTTATGAGGTCTCCTTTCTCGAACACTGCATGATTTTAAAAGTATCATTTTACTTTAGCCTACCATAAAGGGTTTTATAGCATTATATCGTATAGATTTGTTGGTTGCCGTAATAATGTGACGGGCAGTGTTCCTTCTGTATTATGAATAACGTTTGAAGAGAGAAAAAGGTAATGAAGACGTGAGGGTTTTTTCTCTCGTGTTCCGAGGCATTGTTTGCAGTGAGACGTATTGTACAGTGCTAGATGTTGCATAATGTGTACAGAGTTAACTTTTGCAGTCAATACTGCAGTCAGTGATAGATGTGCTATGCATTATAATACTGTGTACTGTTCCAAAAACCAGTGCATATGTGCAGTTGCAAAACTCTCCAGTATTTTGATCATTAGGCAGAAACCCTTTAAAACAAACCAACATGTTATTGTCGATATGAAATGAAACCGTCCATATCAATATTGCACATTTTATTGGGTAATGTATTATGAATGTTTTCAGTGGATCTGCAGAAACTTGTATGAGATATAGAAAACAAACTGGTGAAAGCCTGAAAAGCGTGAAGGTAAGGATGGTGATGATGTAGACTGCATTCTGTTTTATTTCGGTGCTCTTGTTTAGTGATAGACGGTGTTGAAATGCTTGGAGGAAATTTCATCCTCATTTCAACACACGTACCGAAGAAGTTTACTTTTGTTTGATGCCGTCTTGTGACTGACTGATTGGTAGTTTGGATGTATGACAAAACTGTATTGTACATACTTCAATTTGGTAGTTAACGTGTGTGAAGAAATGTGGCGCAGCAGGCAAGGATGGATGTCCGTGATGACTTTAATTACTTATTTTCTCCGGCGATATATGATTCGAACTACAAGCTGTTGACGACTATATCGAGCAACGCAAGACCTTGTTTGCTGTGAATTTTCTATCCCTATGAGCTCTTGGAAATTGACAGCAAGCAAGGTCATGCAGTGTTTGAAGTCCGAGGTATGTAGAATGGAAAGAAAGCGTGTTACTGCTGTCGACTCTCACAGGTTCAGGTTTTGAGGAGTTAAATGCCTTGTGTTGTCTAACTCGAAAAAGAGAAGAGGTAAAAAAATCAACACTTCATTTTACGCTAATTCGGGACTAAAAGTCCTTCTCTCCTCCCGCCTTGTACAATTTCTTTCGATGCCTTTTCGTGCGAGTACATGTAACTAAGTTGAGTTCTTGGGAAAAGTTGGTAGAACTTGTATGAGTTGCCTGTCTTGTGAAGGAGATTTAGTAGACATGTAATATGTCGTTGAAATGATTATTGAATGACAGTTAGTCGTCAATACTCGTGATACAAAGCGGGTTAACTTTTTTATGGACTATGCCCTGTGGAGCGATGTGTGCGCGAAATGCAGTTTTCTATTGTACCGAACATAGAAAAACAAAGGTTTTGTTCCATGCGGAGAAACACTGACATATTCGTATTTCAAAGCCAATATGCTCAGTTATATTTGCATGGCAACGCTATCGTCAGCAGTCTGACGGGAACAGTGCTGGTCAAATCTGGCAAAACCAGATCTACAGCTCCATCTTATTCCGTCCTTACTCGACATGTTGTTACATAATCATCCGTCCTACAACTATTGTTGGTGGATGAAAGTCACAATTTCCTCATCACGGTTTATCTATCGCGTGGGTGTGGATGTGCGTTTGTATGTCTGCAGGTGTGTGTGTGTCTGTCTGTGTCTGTCTGTGTCTCCGTCTGTCTGTCTTTCTCTCTCTCTCTATTTCTCTCTCTTTCTCTCTCTTTCTCTCTCTCTTTCTCTCTCTCAGATACCAAAGAAACTGAAATATGTATTATTACAGTATATCTTGAACTGTGCATGGCATCACCCGATGTATACATAGTTTATTCATAAGCACATACCTTCTCTTGACAGGCAAGCTCGTGGCGTTTACAGTCCAAAGAATCAACACTCATACAACCACTCAACACCACATTCCCACAAAAAAACTCACACACAACACACATAAACAAAACACAAAAACTAAGATCCAATAGAACAAATAGAACAAACTATACAATATACACAGCACTTGCAGGCCAGGTCAAGTAAGGCGAAGCAGCTGAGCGGGAAAGGCAGATCGGAAGAGGTGGGTCTTTAGAGCGCTTTTGAACTGGGACAGTGTCAGAATGACGGACTGAGAGAGGGAGACTATTCCAGGTTACGGGTCCGATATAGGAGAAGGCACGCTGTCCTTGAGTTTTCTTGTTACGGCGGAGGACCTTGAGCATTCCAGAGTTAGCAGCTAAGAGTAGAGATCTGGAGGGCGTGTAGACTGCAAGAATTTCTGTAAGAGCGTGTGGTGCGGTGTTGTCGATGGCTTTGAAGCACAATGTAGCAAGTTTATAATCTATCCTCTGAGAGATGGGGAGCCAGTGAAGTGTATGTAGGAGTGATGAGACATGGGTACGCTTGGGACATCGAAAAACTAGCCTAGCAGCACAATTCTGAACTTTCTGGAGTTTGTTAAGCAGAGTGTCAGGGATGCCAGCGAGAAGAGAGTTTCCATAGTCGAGACGAGACCGGAAAAGTGACGTGATGAGCGTTTTGGTGGCCTGCTGAGAAAGATAATGACGAATGGTACTAATTTTCCTTAGCTCGTAATATGCTAACTGACAGACTTTGTTGACATGAGATCTCATTAACAGATCATCGTCAAACATGACGCCTAAATTTCTAACAGACTGAGAGAAGACGATGTCACTGTGACGAATGGTTTGAGGGCCTGATCCCATTTGCCTCCGCCGCCCACCAGGAGTGCTTCAGTTTTTGAGTCATTGAGTTGGATCTTGTTCCGGGTCATCCACCGCTTCACGTCAGAGATACAGTGTTCGCTGGTAGAAAGAAGAGAGTGGATTTGACTGGGATGGGAGGAGTTGTAGTGGTGGGTATCATCAGCAAATTCATTGTGAGAGACTGAATGACTGTCAATTACATTGGAGAGTGGCTGGGTGTACAGTAGAAACAGCAGAGGACCCAGAACAGAGCCCTGAAGGGCTCCGTACTTGATAGGTGTAGGATCAGAAGCAAAACCCGAGATCGAAACAGTCTGTCTACAGTCTGAGAGATATGAATGCTGGAAGGAGAGTGTTAAGTTCCCAATGCCAAAAACGTTTCTAAGACGGGTGAGAAGAATTCCATGGCCTATTGTGTCGAACGCGGCACTCAAGTCCAATAGAGTAAGAAGAGAAACTTTGGAATTATCAGAAGCAACGAGAAGATCGTTTAGAACACTGAGCAGAGCTGTTTCGGTGGAATGATGAGCACGGTTCGCGGATTGAAAACGGGCCAAAAGGTCATAATGGGACACGTGCTCCAGCAGCTGCTGCAAAGCTAACTTCTCTAACAATTTTGACAGAAAAGAAAGATTGGAGACTATAATTACTAAGTTTGTATGGATCTAGGTCCTGCTTCTTCAAGAGCGGCTTAACTATAGCCTGTTTGAAAACACTAGTGAAGGTGCCAGTCCGGAAGCAATCGTTGATCATCTGTGTCAGGACAGGTAGGATCTCGTCAATACACTCAACTAAAAGGGGTGTGGGAACAGGGTCAAGGTCACAGGAGATAGGGTTCATACTGCGGATGGTCACACACAAGAACTTCACTTACCTTATCGCAATGTCGCTAATTCTAGCGTCCGCCTTTTCAAGGCAGTATTACGCGAGGCGATTTCATACGTTCTACACAGACACTCAACACGACCAAAAAACAACAACAAATCCGAATCGCAGTCCCCCTGTGGGCTCGGGGTAAGAATTGACTCACCGCGTCTCCCTACGCGATTCGTAAGAGGAGAATTACTAGGGACACCGTGACTTTATTTTGCACTTACTCAAAACTGCTAACGGCCTTCGCACACGAGGCTATTCCACACGCCACACACGAACTGACAAAAATTTCTCCCAATGGCAGAGCGCTACTGACGCCTTTGTTCCACTATTGCCAGCCGTGATTGGCTGCCACAATGACGCTTGAGAGATTGCCAGGGTAAAATCGCTTCGTGTACGACGGCCTTTAGCGATTTTCGTGCTTAATGGCCTTACATAGCCTACAGAGGATGAAGGGCTGTAAAACTCCATCCATCCATCCGAATCGCAGAGCACTACTGATCCTCTTGCTCCACTATTGCGAACCATGATTGGCTGCCACAATGGCGTATGCTGGAGAGTCAGTGTGGACAGTGCGGAATCCCCTCGTGTAATACGGCCCTTAGCGAGTCTGCAAAGACAGCTGTACTGCAGGTAAAGCCTTTGCTAACGTGTGGGAGGAACTCTGCAACATTTTCATTAGTTCAACGCGGCTTTTCTTTTTTAATCGAAACTTTTCGACACTAAAGGGAATGTGGATGGGCGCACAATTACCGTGGAAACTTTAATGCAAACGTAGCTCTTTGCGTTGAAAAGAAGTTTGATGGTAAAAGGAACCCATTCCACCCAATTTTTCTCGAAAAACAACTTGCAAGGTAGTTTTGCATGCATGATGTAATCTACTTTTCCCTGAGCTCTAAAGATTCTGTAGATTAACATTGTTTGTGCACCAGGGAAAGGGATGGAGCAAGACTGTTTGCCAGGGCGTCTGGTCTAAGGACAACCATACCTAAGTCCCAGTGATGTGTCGGTGAAATCGTAACTATCAGCCAAGTGGAATTGCAAAATGAAATTTTCCTTCTCATACTTTTAAAACATCGACATTCACATGCACCTAGCTGCGATAAAACCTGTGATAATTTTATGTGTTGTTAACATGATTATGAACTTTTTGGCAATAAAGTGTTTACTTAATACCACGACTTGATTTTATTCTAAAGATGTGCTCTGCGTTTGATTTCTATGCAGCTCCTTTATACTCGCTGTGTGGTGAATACACATGTATATGTATCCATATGGCCACTTGGCATGGTGTGTCGTCTGTGTCGGTCGGTCATGTCCTGTCCTGTCCTGGGTGGTTGGCCTGACCTGGCCTGAGTGGTTGGCCGGGCCTGGGTGGTGGGCCGGGCCGGGCTGGGCCTGGCCTGGGTGGTGGGCCTGTCTTGCTGGAACACCGACGGAAAAACATGTATCGGTACCTTGATTTTCTGCAAACAAAGTTGGATGGTGGAAATGTACGCTATCGCTGAGTGTTCAAGTCTCACTGATGTGAAACGTATGTGCTGTGAAGCAACTGCGACCACTGCTTCAGATGTAGCCCTACTTACCTGCGGCTTTCAGGAGAACTGGACAATGACTCCTCTCGAGCTTTGCCCTCTTGCTCCGGAATCATATAGAATCGCTGGCATAACTGGACTGGATATGGTTCTTCAGTACAGTCTCATCGTCATCCTAAACGGAAGATCCCTCCTACCTTTGTGACTAGAGCAACTCACTATTACTTGACGCTGTTCTTCCCAGGTCAAAAAACCGATGGCGCCCCAAAGAGGATGATGGATGGGAAGTACCACGCAAACGGTGCGTTATGCGCGCTTGGAAGAGTTCATGGTTCTCAGTTTGGGCGAGGAGCGTAAACCTGGGCCGCGTTGCATAGTCTCGCAAGGTATAGGCCGGTGTCAACTCGCATCAACATTACACTGCCTTTATATCTGCTTTCACAATGTCGACACATGTTGACTCCGGCCTATTCCTCGCATGATCTCGATGTTCCTCATCTTTATGCAACGCGCTACTGATAATGTAATGTCCGGAGAGGGGTTCACCGGGGTTGTTCTAAAAATAGTAGCGGCCACGTGAGACTCTCCATCTTAGCAGGGTGAGAACTGGAATGTATATAATAGAAGAGTATACGTCCCTACTTTTAGAGAAATAAAGATCGGTTGATCAAAGTTTTAAAATTGCATCAAACCGGACAGTTTCATTACAACTAAAAATCACCGAGAATATTGATATTTCCCTCGATTAGTGTGATATGTTTACAAATCGTTTTCAGGTCTGTGTACAAATTATAAAGGTAAACATTACCCATCATCAATATTCTCGATGATTCATAGTTGTAATCAAACTGTCTCCATGGTTTGATGCCATTTTCAACTATCATCGACCGATCTTTAATCCCTTAAAATGTACGGACACGTAGCTAGGCTACTTCTTCTACTTTATGCATTCCATTTCTTATTCGACAAAGATGGCGGGTATTATTATTTTTCGCTAGACCTGTCCGAAAGTGACGACAACGCGTCTCCGGCCATTCTCGTTGGTACGAACAAAGACCCTATATACACTAAGACCGCGCACTCGAGCGATTTTCCTTTACGCGAAGCGAGGTCAGAATTTAGAGTTACGTCCCTTTGCGAGAACATGCTGTTCCGCGATGACCAGTGTTGTGACACAGAGACTTCGGTCGGTTTCGAATACTGTTTACAAAGAGTAAGAGGTCTAAACGATTGTTTTTTTCAATTCGAACTTAATGCAGGATTTCTTACCGTCAACCACACATCGTGCACACAATAAAGAAAAAATCTTAACTTACTTCAATTGTCCAGCGGAGATTGCAGCGAGGTGCATGACGAGGCTCACACGAGTCAGCAGATATCGAACGAATTGTCGAATGTTTTCAGTCTTATGTTGAAACGTGGCTCCGTGTGAGCAAAGATTCATATATATATATATATATATATATATATATATATATATATATATATATATATATATAGGTCTTTGATGAGAGGAACATGAGTTTGCTATTGAAAAAGCAACAGTCCAGTCTTTCTCTGGATCGCATATTTACAGTTTAAATCTTTCCAGTCATGTTTTCATCGCACAAGTTTTTCTGCCTTGGGGCCAGAGTGCAGGGAAAGTTACAGGTGGCAAAGTTTGATGATTTTTCTGTTTCTTTTCAAGCACTTCTGTGAAAACGATGCAGTGCAGTCTTTCAGTGTAGAGTTAATTCGCACTGTGAGGAAAATGCTGACTATGGAAGTTTTGAGGTTGCACATTCTCTGTGGGCACTCGAGCGATGGTGAATCGAGTTCCTTTTCAAGTAGGGAGACGAGGCGGGTTTTCACTCCGTCGGAATGCAGTACTCTCTCGATGTTTTTCTTGTAAATCGCCTCCAACTTTTCAACGGCTTGTACAAAGATCTGCACCTGGTACAGTGAGCCCACCTTCTTTGGCATCATGAAATTCTTTCCGCAGAAGGAATAGCTCGTTGTTGCTCCCTGTGTACAGTCCAGTCATCTTCCCCGTGCATGATCCACACACGTTTGGCAGCATTTTCCTCGCGATGAATCCAGAAATGTAGGTGAGCACATTTCTTTCTGCGACCTCATGCATGGACGATAGGAACGTGGCATCGCTCTGATGGCTGTATGATCGTCACATATACACAAATTTACCGTCTGAACACAAAAGAGTAATAAAATAAACATGTATGGTTTCAACAAACATCCAGAAAACCTATACATACCTTGTATTTTTTTTTTTTTTTTTTTTTTTTTTTTTTTTTTTAAGAAGTAACGAAATTTATTCAAGAAAACAGCAAATTTACAATGCACACTTCAATGTCATTGCAAAATTCGATGTAACACACAGCAAAAGATGGTCATCGAAATACAGCCACGGTGTATTAGACTCGACTACGCTCCACAGTCACAGACACAGGAAATCAAAACATTTAAACGTGCATAAACGATGTCTATGGCAAAGAAAACATTTTCTTAGCGTCTATCAACACAACATGGGGCGCAGAAGATTAACAAATGAAGCGCTGCACTACATCTGTAGGTGCTCGGAAGAGGCAAAAAGCGCTCAATTCTCACCCCAACCCTAGAAAGTCCCAGGTGAAAGTCCCTTGTATATTATAATTCACACACAACTTTATTCCTTTCACACACCACACGCACGCAGACATGCAATGTTGTCAACGCAGCGTTCAGAAGTAACATGCGCATATGGGGAGGTAACTCTCAGAGAAACCTCGTTCAAAGTATCGGAGTGAGTCATCTAATCTTTGGTACGAAGGAGCAATGGAAGCGAAGTTTGTGGTACTCTCAGACTTATTTATTTTTGGGAGAAATACAAAAACTCTTAAAATATACACATGAAAAAATTGGAAATAATTTGATTCACGACGACAATTACTGTAGGTTCTACTCGTTTCGATGATTTTTGTCCGTGCATTCACTGCGAAGCTGCTGCGTTGCCCAGGGAGAAGAACAGTTGATGATGACGTCACTCTGACATTTCCTCATTCGTGCTCGAAGAGAAAAGACGTGCATACTGACTCTCCTCGAGAAATCAAAATGCCCGAAGACAACTACAACAAGAAGGTGAAGATCGGCAACTGGTTTGAGGAATCCCTATGTGAGGAGGTAAGGAACTTGAATCAAGACTCGCCAAAGGCCTTGGCATTTTTAAATTCAGCTGTTTCTGTGTTCGCGTCTAACATCTTAGATCATACGCGTCTAAATCCCGTACGGTGTCGGGCGCTGATTGGTCGAAACACTTTACTCTTTTCGCACGGTGTTTAGTTAATTCGTTTACCTGTAAACTTTATCCTTGTGCGTTGCATTTAGATACTGACCTATTTCTGTATCAGAATGAGACAGATTCTTCACAATAAGTTATTCTTTTACAAACTGTGAGAGTGAAGAACTGTTGCGTCCAAAATTTCCCCGGCGCCGAGTTTCTCAACAGCCAATCATCGAAAACAACGCAGGAGAAAAAAATTGCACCCAACTGAGCTGTATAACAGTATTGTCAAACACGTCTTTGGTATCGTATAGTTGAGTGGCGCGCATCTATTTTATACAACCAATCAGTGCCCGGTTTCGCACGGGATTTAGTCATGGTCCATAATAATGACTCCGTGTGCCTATAGTTACCCAATAAACTCCTCGGATAAACTTCAGAGTGCAATGCGGTACACCAGTTAACTCTAAATACCAGCGTTGTTACAAATAACCGCTACTCAGCAACAGCCTTGGTATCCTCTTTAAAATCTTCTTTTTTCTTCCGTAATACACTGGCTTGAATCGTTTTACTGTGCATCTGTCTCCACCATCGACACCGAGTGTCACTGATACGTGCTGTGTTTATTATGCGCCATTTCACTTTGACTTTAAAGTTGCAAATAATCCTAACTTCCGATTGCAACTTTGTCCTCTTTTTGTCGGCGAGTGGCTTCCAGTGATGACGCAAATCTGCACACAAATAGCAGTTCCTCGGGTCTTGGTCAATCGCCCAGCCAGGAGATGCCTGGACTTGTCTTGCTCAGCTCTGTTAAGCAAAGCAACGAAGTGATAGATAACTGACTACCGGACATAATAGATTGCAATTTTTGGACTTGAAAATTGTCATCGGGCTCAAACTCAAAGTAATAGCTGTTGCTCGTCCATCGTCGTCGAAGAGGACCTTGACATATATTGACTAAGTACATGCAGATGGTTGGTGAGGCCAGCGCGGACAGGAAATGTCGTGCAGACGTGATTGGACTCCGCAGTTGATGCTCTGGCAGCTGCGGAGTTGCATAATGCTCGCTTCTGCTGTACCCCTGTGGGTTCGGGGTAAGAATTGACCCACCGCGTCTCCCTACGCGATTCGTAAGAGGCAAATAACTACGGACACCGTGACTTGATTTGCGTTTACTCTAAAGTGATTTTCGTGCTTAATGGCCTTACATAGCCTACAAGGGCTAATAGGGCGTAAAACGCTATCCATCCATCGCATCTACTGTGCGTCAACCAACTTACTCTCCTCTGACGTCATGCAAACCCTTGGGCATGAGGGTTCGCCATGCTGACATGTTCTGTGTCGGTGATTCACAGGTTTCTGTGTCGATGCCGACATGTCAGAGAAGACTTCAGTGTATCCTTGAGGCGTCTCTTTTGACCCCCGTGTGGGTGTTTTCCTTTGGACAGCTCACCAGGAAAGAGATGCTTGGGAATTCAGAGTAAAAGTACAGAATAAAGTAAGGATTAAACGACTGGACTAGACTGGACTGGATGCATCAGTCTGTAGATGTCTTCATCACCACAGAGCGAAAGCACAAAATAGGACTAAATGACTGTGCGGCAGGACTTTTTTTTCCGGACACGACAACTTGCAAGTTTTCTACATATGGACTGCTACTGAGTGTAGTGGGGGGGGGGGGGGGGGGGGGGGGAGGGAGGGGGGGGAGGGAGTTGGTCTTCGTGTAGCCAAAGAGTATAGGTTACACAAAGATAGTTCATTAGCTCATTGTTGTGAGGATCGAGACACGTTGAGCCTCCAAGCGGGAAAGTACATGGGTGAATCTAGGGAAGTAATCACACCGCTTAGGGACATGTAAAATTGCTTGTTTCTCGACGCGTTTCTGATGTGTTCCGATCATGTTTGTGAATAAATTTACGGTGTAATGTATAATAAAATGATTTGCTGCAATAATGGGGGTGTTTTGGCTTTGTTTTTTGTAGCAGGCGTTGTGAAATCGAACTCGACCTAGATCTACATTGTATGGTTTGACTGGGAACGATCTATTTTTCATTATTATCGAAGAATGCAAGCTTGTTTATCAACGTATTCACGCCTGTGAAATGTCTTTAGGAAATGCAAAGCAATACATACCTGTCAAGAAGGTGATTTGCTGCCAGAAAGTCATTCGATGAAGAGAATTCAGTTGCCGCTTCAGCAAAGACTATAGTTACAATCAAGAGTCGACCTGCGACCTACATTTCGATTGTTAAAAAGTAGGAGCTTTCACGACCTTTTGATGCATTCAACATACAGCTTTGATAAATTAATGCTGTTCATGGCTTACATTTTCTTTGGATGGGTTTCTAGTATCCCAAAAAATAGCGTTTTCTGTGCGAACCGGAGAGAGCTCGCCATTGAATTGTGCAAATAGTAGACATATCCACCATATCTACACAAAACCAGTCCTCTGATTGGTTCCCTGAATAGAATCCTCCAATCAGCAGGCAGCTTTCTTCGCCGTCTTGCTTGATCGCTTGTACACGGATAAAGACTGCTGAACGCTCATGTTCTAACTGAATTCACTTCATCGAATGATTTTCTGGCCCCACGCCCAACCCTCCTCCTTTCGCAAACGGGCTTGGGACCGTCTATGGTGGAGTTAGTTGATGATTGGTCTTTCTTTTTTAAGCTGTAGGAGCGTCTCGCTCTCCCTCGACTAGCCATCGAGGGAGAATCTCGAGATTCTACTACTAACAAACGCGCCCTTAGTCACTTTGCTGTTATCTGTCTACTTCACAGGAAGACTTGAAGGACTTCTCACTTCTGAGGAGCAAAAGTTCTTATTTGATGCAGAAAACCGCCGACTTGAAGCTTCGAACTTTGGAACGGGTAAGCAAGCAAAGTAAAGCACAAGTGAAGTACCTTTCGAGAGATATGCACATCTGCAAATTGATGCCATAAATTTTGCGATATCTCGGAGAGTTAGACAAAGAACGAAAAACTTCAAGAGAAGCTAGACTTCTGACGGTCCTCAGAGGTCAGTGTGGTGTAGATTCACTGGCATCCCTGACACTCTGCTTAACAAACTCCAGAAAGTTCAGAATTGTGCTGCTAGGCTAGTTTTTCGATGTCCCAAGCGTACCCATGTCTCATCACTCCTACATACACTTCACTGGCTCCCCATCTCTCAGAGGATAGATTATAAACTTGCTACTTTGTGCTTCAAAGCCATCGACAACACCGCACCACACGCTCTTGCAGAAATTCTTGCAGTCTACACGCCCTCCAGATCTCTACGCTCAGCTGCTGAATCTAGAATGCTTAAGGTCCCCCGCCGTAATAAGAAAACTCAAGGACAGCGTGCCTTCTCCTATATTGGACCTGTAACCTGGAATAGTCTCCCTCTCTCAGTCCGTCATTCTGACACTCTGTACCAGTTCAAAAGTGCTCTAAAGACCCATCTCTTCCGATCCGCCTTTCCCGCTGAGCTGCTTCGCCTTACTTGACGTGGCCTGCAAGTGCTGTGTATATTGTATATTTTGTTCTATTTGTTCCACTGGATCTTAGTTGGGTTTTTTTAATGTGTGTAGTATGTGAGTTTTTGTAGGAATGTGGTGTTGAGTGGTTGTATGAGTGTTGATTCTTTGGATTGTAAACGCCATGAGCTTGCCTGTCAAGGGAAGGTATGAGCGTATGAATAAACTATTATTATTATTATTATATTATAAGGTCTTCAAGCGTTTTGGCCCTGTCAAGGTTATAAGGTTATGTGATAAGGCTATGTGGAGGATGTTCATTTCCAGCCTGCGTACTCATGCATTATTTCATTTCTTGCGCTTGCATAATAAGTATGTGCGCAGTTGTGTTTTACACTCACATATCCATACATACACACATTTACAGGTGAATCGAGGTGGGCGCATACGTTATGTGTGCGTGCGTGTGCGTGTGTGTGTGTGTGTGTGTGTGTGTGTGTGTGTGTGTGTGTGTGTGTGCGTGTGCGTGTGTGTGCGTGTGTGTGAGTGCGCGCATGTGTGTGTGTGTGTACAAATGGGTGTGTGCGTAGTATGCCTTTATGAACATGTTTTTGTGTGCTTCCGTGCGATTGCGTATACATGTGTGTCTTCGTGTTTCGCTTTTCTTTAGTGTGTCAATTCCCCCCGTGGGTTGGGGGTAAGAATAGACCCACCACGTCTCCCTATGCGATTCATAAGAGGCGAATGACAACGGAACTAGTGCTTTGACTTGCTCTCTGTGGCCGTCCTAGCCTTTAGTGGCTGGGAGGCCGTATAACTCCATCCATCCATCAACCAACCCATCTTTATTGTGTGAAACTGATCACGCGTTACCTGCGCGTGTTTGAAAGATTCTTGATTTAACGACGAAAAATTCCACCCAATTGAAACTGCACACTCTTACCCCCCGGTCATAGAGCCACATTATCGTCACACCATCTCAAAGGACTATCGTCTTCCAGACTCGCTGCAAGTCGTGCATTTCTTCACATTTCCACTCAGATCCTCTCTCCTTCATGGCTGATCACGATCCATTTTCGAATGTCAACACCAAGTTGTACACTTCGTCGTGCAGTGAATAATGTTCCCGGTGCAATCTCCTGCCTGCAGCGCAAAACCACTGTGCTAACGGATGGTTACGTGCACTTTGGAGACAAGATAATGATCCTCTGCCAAAAGGACGCAACCCAGCGTGAGGGTCGCAACACCATGACCCGCCCTGACCTGGCCCTGTCCATCAACTACAAGGATCCTGTCAAGATGCTTCTGGACAGCAAGATCTGTGGGCCCTGTGACGTTACTGCGTCGCCTTACGTGAAGCCAATCATGCGCAACATGTTCCTCATCACCAGGTGAAATCTTTCTCCAGTTCTTTGGGACAGAATTGGCTTCGGGGCGTTCTGGTCGCTTTTTTCTGTATTGCATTTAAAGTTGGTGTGTTGATATTGCTGTACGATTCAAACGAACATTTATGCCTATAGCCTGTTTCTTGGGAAAGACGAGACGGCCATTGACTCTGCTTGACGTATCAATGGAAACGTTTGCGAAAACAGGCGTAAGGCATCCAAGGGAATGATGGCTGAAGACGCTGGGCAACATTCGATTAATCTCGCAAACACTTTAACATGGACCTTGAGCGTAACACACGTTCGATTTCCTGGTTTTGCCTGTATCACATACTTCACATATTTGACATTCGATGAATATCAAAGGGACAATGTTTCATTTCACTTACATATGGAGTGTGTGTGTGTTGTTGTTGTTGTTGTTGTTTTGTTTTGTTTTGAAATAACTTTTGCACCAAATTCTGCCCATGTGCACTAAGTTGTTCATTAACTATTTTACTTCATCATAACTGTATTGGAAATATCCATATGGGGGCCCATGGTTGGTTCTGTTATTGTTTGGCTTGTGTGTTGAAGCCATGTATGTGTGCCGTGTCTTATTGGTTTATTGGTTTCGCCTGTGTCGGGTTGTTGCTGTGCTGTGTTGCTTTGGGCTTGGCCTGCTTGTGTGCTTATGCATGGTATGTGCACTGTGCCTGATTTTGCTTTACTTGTGTCTGGCATTATTTATGTATCATGTCTTTTGAGCATGCAAATGAAAATGCGCTGTATAAATAAACTTTATTATTATTATTATTATTATTATTATTATTATTATTATTATTATCATTTTGCTTTCAGTGTAAAGATGAAATGTTTAAAAAAATTCAACCTGTCAACCATGCACAGTTGGTTATCACATAAAACAATTCCTGCTGTACTTTCAGCTTTGATGGCTCCAAAGATGGCGAACCGGTGCGTTATGGACAACAGGTCATGATTCGGACCCCAAGTGATGCTGGAGGCGTGAGTATCATCATCTGTTTGGTCAACTTCAACCTTGTGCAATCAGGTGCAAAACTGGAGCTAGGTTTCCAGTTTAGGACGAGAACCTTACAGACAAGCAGGAGTGCCGACGGTCTTCAGAGGTAAAGTTCCCATCGTTAACTGTTGTTTGCAGTCCTGTCTTCCTGACACTTTCGGCACCATGCGGCATGTTTTGGTAGAGTGTCCCCGACTTGCTCATCCACGGAGTGGGTCAAATAATTTATTAGAATTTTTAAAAATCATTTTGCTCTGAATACTTTCTGTAAAATTTCACAATTTTATTCTCGTCTTTGTGTCTGTGTATTAATTGTTTTCGATATAGTTATCGAAGTGCCTCCGAAAACTGCTCCGCATCTCCCACTTTGAGCACAAGACGAATGAGTTTGTGCGGAACTTGAGAGCAGCACTTGTAGGCCCTCAGGAACCCCTTCTGGCGACCGTCAAGCGACGCAAGCTGGCCTGGTTTGGCCACGTCACATGGCACGACTCCCTGTGCAAGACTGTACTGCAGGGCACACTAGAGGGCGGTCGTCGCCGTGGTCGACAGAGAAAGAACTGGACGGACAACATCAAGGAGTGGACGGCCCTCCCCATGAAAGAGCTGCTCAAAACAGCCAACAACAGACCTGAATGGCGAAGGATCTTCGTGTCGTCGTCTCTCATGTCCCCCCGACGGCCAGAGCGGCCAAGGGTGTGAGATGAGATGCGATGATATAACTTTCATTTACCTCGTCTTGTGAATAACGCAGCCTATTAACATCTTTCCCTGGCATGCCTATACAATTACATACTTATTCTTTTCTTTTAATAGCAGGTAATCGATTTCTTTGAATTACTCGGAGTGTTGTACCCACTCGTGCGTTTCCGTTTTATTGCATATGGTTGCATCTCCGTCTCCGTTTATTGAAGAGCTTTTCTGAAAGAAGGAAGCAAAGTTAATTTTGAAACGTACAGTATGGGCAATGAAGTAGACTCTGTTTTGATTTAGTCCTGTACATTTTATGTCCAGATGATTGTACGCTGAAATATGTTGGCCTCTCTCTCTCTCTCTCTCTCTCTCTCTCTCTCTCTCTCTCTCTCTTTCTCTCTCTCTCTTCTCTTCTCTCTTCTCTCTCTTCTCTCTCTCTCTCTCTTCTCTCTCTCTTCTCTCTCTCTTCTCTCTCTTCTCTCTCTCTCTTCTCTCTCTTCTCTCTCACTTCTCTCTCTCTCTTCTCTCTTTCTTCTCTATCTCTTTTCTCTCTCTCTTCTCTCTCTCTTCTCGTCTCTTCTCTTCTCTTCTCTCATATCCATCCATCCACCTCTTCTCTTCTCTCATATCCATCCATCCACCTATCCGTCCGTCCGTCTTTGTGCCAGACAGTCGTTGTGCGAGCCAGTCGTTGTGCCAGCCAGCCGTTGTGCCAGCCAGTCGTTGTGCCAGTCTGTTTGTCCTTTTTTCCCTCAGTCTCTCTGGGTTTGGGGAAGCAAAGATCCGCCATGTCTCCCTACGTGATTCGTAAAAGGCCAATGCATAGGGAACTGGAGGTGTGACTTGCTCGTCCTCTCAGCAGCTCTAGCGTTTTTCGTGATCAAGGGCCTTACATAGCTTACAAAGGCTGCTAGGCCGTAACACTTCGTTCACCTCGTCTCATCTCATCTGTCTGTGTTACACACAAAACATGCACAAAAGCATACAGTTAGTGTGCACATCCTCACCTGCTCATATATAATCAAATGCACTGTCCTCTACACAGCTGTACCTGCAGAGCGACAGGAAGGACATGATGACCTTTGCCAGGCAGTCTGCCCATCACGAGGTGTGTCTGGTAACGGAGCCAAGTTTCCTGGCTCACTGGGAAATCCACGCCCATGAGCCTCGTCTGCGCAATGAATTCCTAGGAGCCCCTGTCAAGGTGAGTAAATATCAAATATTATTGATGCAACTTTTCAGAATGCTTTTTCCTTTCATCGAGAATGAAATGTTTGTACTTTGATGGCGACAAAAAAGGACACGCTACATGAAACAGTGCCCTAAATTTTACGATGTACAACTTGGGCCCGTGTCATTTTGCAGCATGGTTCAAGTGTACTCCGAGTCTGGATGTCTAGATAATGTGAACAAGACGTGGGCCATAAAACCCTCTCTATCTGAAACCATGCTTATGTATGGTGTAATAGTAAATGTGTATTTTCTAACTTAATTTACGACTTCCTCGACGAGGTGGTGACCATCTTCACTTTCTTTTACTGTATGATGTAGTAATTTAATTTACAATTAAATCTGAAAATTTCAGTCTCATTGTGAATAGTTGTGTGTTTTTTACTTCCTGTCTTCTGGCGTTGTCTGAGTCTGCTGTGATGATTTTGACTAAAATGGTATACGAGTCGAAAGCCCTTGGTTAAGCATGTTGTTGTCCCTGCTTGGTGATTTTCTGTCTTTTGTCTTACAACAGGCGAATGAGATGGTAATCATCATCAACAACAAGACCAACCAAAACCTGAACGTGGAGGAGGCCTTTCACGTCCAGTAAGACTAAGAATGTGAAACATATTACCGCTATGGAAATGAACTGTTTTATTTGAGCTCTGCTTTACTGTACCGGTAACAAGGAGGGTAAGCGAGCGAGTCATGCGCGCGCGCACACACAAACACACACGTACACACACGCGTGCGCGCACACAAACACACACACACAGTGGTGGCGGGGTGGGGGACGTGACAAGATGGACAGACGATGGCAACGATGGACAAACATAATGGAGACGGACAAAGACAGAACACAGAACAGGACTAACTGGTTCAAAGTCAGTTCAACCCAGGACAGGCTGGGACTGGCGACCACAGAGCAGAATAAAGTTCTCAGGACAGACGGACAAGGACTAGAGAGTGCAGGTCGAGACAGTAAAGATGGACCGGACAAGGCAAGGCAGGGCAAACTAGACAGGGCAGGGCAAAACGGACAGGGCAAAGATGTCGGGCAGGGCAAGGGCTTCCTGGGCAGGACAGGGCATACTGAATAGGGCGGGTCATACTGCATAGAGGAGGGGCCTACGGGACAGGGCCCATATGCATGAGAAGGAAGATTCCTCATGAGCAAGACTTACCACTAAAGGAAATACTGGGGAACTTACGTCAGACGTTACTTTCTAAGCAAGGGCGATGATTTGCGTTGTAGTTGTGACTGTAGAGGTAGGTATGTAGTAAATAGCTAGTCAAGCCCCTCTTTCTGTGCATGTGCAACACTGAAAGCGTCTTTGGCTTTTTGACAGATAGTGCATTTGTGCGCTTGCAAGTCATCATGCAAATCATTTGCAATATCCAATATTTCATGGCGATGAAATCTAAATTTGTTGTAGATTTCCTCATCATCGAACGAATCAAGTGAATTACTTCGGTCTCTAAATGTTCTGTCCCATCTCCTTCGTTGCTGTTGCCGATCAACACGCATGCACATGAACGCTGCCATCTATTATGTTGACGAAAAGTTCTCACTAGAGTCTCAGCTTACTTTTCCCCCACCAAACACGTGAGATCCTGGCGAACGTCGACGTTCATTTCCTCATTTTCAATAATAAAGCAATTTAATCTGAAATTTTTTTTTCATCACAAAATTGCAATTCAGATGTATCGTTTCATGGCATCAAATAAAACTAGCTTTGTACACAATGTCAACGGATGCCTCGACGTTTAGGTTCGTCAAACCACATTTTTATTTTTAAAAATGTAGGAACTTACACGTCCTGTTGATGCATTCTATATACAAGTTTGATAAATTAATACTGTTCATGGCGTACAGTTTCTTTGGGTGGGTTTCTCTCTCTCTCTCTTTTTAACGTTTTCTGCGCGAATCGAAGATAACAATGGCGGCTAAACTACAGCTGTACTCATGGGTTCTGGCTGTAGTAAAATTTAGGTTGTTTTACTACATCGTTACTTGTGAAGGAACCACCATTTTCGACTCATGTATCCCTAAGTAGTGACTTTACTGGAATAGTTGACATTCACAAAGTGAGACGTTACTTTCCTCTCATGCATACGGGCCTAGGACAGGCATACTGCGAAGGGCAGGGCATGCTGGACAGGGCAGTGTCATACTGCACAGAGTAGGTTGTACGGCAGAGAACAGGAACAACATGGACATGGCAGGGCGGAGATGGACCTGGCGGGACAGCCAGACGTCCACACACGCTGAAATGGAGAGGTATGTACGAGGCGTACAGAGACAAAACATAGATTCCCTTATTACAAATAGAGACCAAACAATGACGATGGATCCTCAAACACATTTTTCATTACGCCACGGTGTGTGTGTGTATGTGTGTGCTCGAGCGTTTTGTGTGTGTGTGTGTGTGTGTGCGTGTGTGTGCGTGTGTGTGTGTGTGTGTGCGTGTGTGTGTGTGTGTGTATGTGTGTGTGTGTGTGTGTGTGATAGTTCAGTGTTTGGTCCTTTTTTAATTTGAATTTTCTCTTTTATTTACCCGATTCAAGACTTGTGGAAACAATTTCTCCTGTTGAAAGTGACCCATACAATTTTCAGCGGTGCTTATGGAAGGGAGTATGAGATCTCCTGCCACCGAGTAAAGGATTCCCACCGCTACGAGCTGGGTACCAACCTGTGGGTGCTCCGGATGATGAGTGAGCTTGAGGACTCGGAGCTGAAGTACTAGAACTGGGCACCAGCCAAGCTCACAGGACATGTCCATCCCATATGCCATGCTAACTGCTACTTGTACATCTCTCGGCTTCTGAAAAACTTCAAAAATACATTTTTGACTCACATGACTGTCGATTATTACTGTTGCTAATGTTTGGTCGGGTAGATAAAAACGGGATGTTCTCAGTTTAAGTTTTGTCATTCTTGAGTGGCTGTTTAGCCAAGAAATGGAAAACTGTTTCAGACTCAATGCGGTAATCACTTGCTTATTTCGATTACTGTGCTGACGAGTGAATACAAGACCATAATTTTCTGTTTCTTTGAGACAACTTAGACGAAGGTTACATTGCACAGTCTATTTTAGACTACTTCTCGTGATGACGTCCTCAGGTCATCTTGACCACCCGCCCAAATGTTGGCCAGTCACACGTTTTTCACCAAATCACCTCTAAAAGAAACTTGAATAATTGCTGTTGGTTTAGTTGTTAATTTGTGCCAAAATGACTATTTTAGGACAGTGTTCTATGATGGTTACGTGGAAGGAGTTTTTACGCTTATTTTACTTTAACGACAACCTGAAACAAAAAAGAGACTGATATCGATACTTTATCCCTAACCACTTGATCTAAAATCTGCAAGTTTCCTTGAAAAAGCTTGCATCTTGACTGATATTATGCGAAAGCACATGTGAACAGCTGAGACTGATTAGGATGTCCGATGAGACTGCATTGATCATAACATTCATGTGAGTCATCTCAAAAAATGAACGAAAAAAAATTTACCTCTTGTTCTTTATACTAACGATATGTGACCATCCGCCACAGCATGAGATGGATGTACACTTTGGGGAATTCTGAGCTATGCATACGCTTGTCAAGTGGAGACATTTTTCTTTCCAACAGTTAAAATGCTTGAAAAATAGGTGGAACAGTGACACAGTTATGAGCTACTGAAGGCTGGTACCACTGGTATGACTTTTAGAGAAAATGGATTTTGAAGTGTAGGCAATGTGTTTAAGGCAAGGCAGTGTTGTCATCACGCCAGCTACTTTGAATGTGTTATATCGGTTCGGGTAACCAGCTGGACAGCTACCGCTGGAAAGCTCAGGAAAATCACAATGTCTTGCTATTAACACATGGGTGTAGGGTCTAAAATTTATCAAAATCTCAATACTGACACACCTAAATGTTCTCACTCTATTTGGCCGATATCTCGAAGGGAGAGTAGATGACGTCCATCTGATTTCGTGGTGGAGGGTCAAGCATGTTTATTACTACAGCCTTTCTACTGATCGTTTGCTTTTATGCACTTTGATACAAGCAAAAGGTGTGTAATTTATGACTTTGTAACATCTAGAAAGACATAGTTTTGATGCAGAAATTGTTCTCTAGACCTTTGGTGTTTCTTACGTGGTTACCAAACGTGTAACAAAATTAGCATATATTTCATTTCACACGTCAGAAACACTACCAAAAGCATGTGACAGTATTTTGTTTTTTAGTTGTGTTAGGCTTTTCATGCCAGATGGTTTCATGTAGGGTAAATTTTCTATCCGTATTTTAGATTTAAACTTCACAGCAATAAGTTATGGAGCTCAATTATTCCTTTGCACAACGAGCCTCAGTTTTAGAGAGTTCAGTGACTATAGACTCAGAATCAATAATGTACAGCTTGTTTTCGAAACACAGATGCCTATTTCATCTGACTAATTCGTGACTAATTCGTTCTTTTTCTTTTGGAACTTTTTACAAGCCGAGACGAGTACTTTGATACATGTTTTTTCCGTCAGAATTTTTCTTGCCAAAAATCGATTAAAATGTTGAAAACGAAAAAGTTGTCTCTCATTTTGTCATTCGTTTTTGCTTTTGTATAGTATTTTATTATCAGTTTATGTTGTCTTAGGAAAATGTTCTCTTTTTTATAACTGTTCATCATGGCCAAAGGATCATTCATTTTTGGGAATTATGTGTTTGTCAAGGTACAAATGCAATCGCCAAACGGTCGTTTTAAAACGGAGCACCCTTTTCTCCCCTATAAAAAGCCCACAGATGGATTTTTTTCCATACTGTGTAACTTACTTGGATCCTCGTATTCGACAGCGTTGCAGAGCTTAGGGCATATATGCTACTGATGTTACCATGAGCATGACATGCGTTTGAGTAGAAAGGGAACATGACTGTTTATTGGTTCAATATGTTATGCGCTAAGCGACAGCATCATAACAGAAGAGGAGCTGAAACACGCTGATAATCAACTCCTCCGCCCTGGCTAATGTTTCAACAAAGGGGGCATATGCTAGATGCCTTCCTCAACTGTCAGTATAAGGGGCCAACATGTAATGGTAGCTCTCACACCTGAAAACGTCGGTCTGCACTGGTGTGCACTGGCGTCACGCATGACGTCAGACAACGTCACTGCGGCGATCAGGTGACAGCCGCAGCGAACTGCCATTGAGTGACGGGTGTCACGTGGTCTCGGAATTCCGCCAGGCCGTGGCCAGGGAGTGAGGCAGTCTGCAATCACGTGGCCAGGCTCTGTCTCTGTTGGCACAGTCGACAGCACAGCGTCCCAAGACAGGCAGCACTATCAGAAGCAGGATGGGCAGAAGGGCTGGCACCTTCACACTGTGTGTGGGCTCCCTCAGCCTGCTGTTCTTGCTGGCCACAGACAGCCTGGAAGGCCTGGGTCTTCCCTCTCAGCCTCTGGATCCCTTCAAGGACAGCCACCTCATCCGCCACCGCATCCTGGCCCACATGAAGGAGTTGGCTGCTAGCTACGTGAAGGTCCCAGCAATGAAGACCTTCAGCTATCCGGCAACAGGTACGTCACATGACACTTGACTGCGTAATTGAAAGAAACATGACGTTAACCCACGTCAGTATTCCGCGTGTAGGTAAGGGGCGTGCACGCCCGCGTGTAAGTTACATGCGCCGGCATGTGTGCTCGAGCGGTGTGTGTGTGTGTGTGTGTGTGTGTGTGTGTGTGTGTGTGTGTGTGTGTGTGTGTGTGTGTGTGTGTGTGTAAAAACATGTCTCCGTCTGTTAATGATTTTATGGCAGCTTTTATCTGAGTCGGGATTTGCTGTTCAAAAATATGGTGAGGAGTTCAGGGTATATGATGTCTTAGTGCTGTGACTTGTTGACACTCAGTATTCATCACATTCTGATGAGAGAGTTCCACCGTGTGGTTTACTTTCCGCATCGTTTGCCATGAGAAACTATGTGACCAAAATGCAGACGTCGGGGCACTTGTCTGTTTCGTATGTGCATGGTATGCCCGTGACTCAACCTTGTATGTCCATGGGGTTGCTAAAAAATCAACGCGTGGCTTTGGGCGCCGAGGCGATGACAGGCATGAAAATTCTCACTGCGATCGCCCTCGTGTGTCGACACTGTGGCATGCGCACGAGTCACATCCTTCCTCACAGTATCATGCAACATTATGATGACCTTCATACATGGGCATACGCGTACAAAGCACAATCAGAGCCGTTTAAATGACCCACACATCAGCTGGAACCTATGGTTTCTGGCTTTTGGGGCCTTATCCAGTTTCATGTCCATGTCTTTTGCCTTGACATATTCATGGTGATACAGGTGACGACGACGACGACGATGATGATGACGACGATGATGATGATGATGATGATGATGATGATGATGATGATGATGACGACAACGACAACGACGACGACGACGACGACGACGATGATGATTATGATAATGGCGACGATGACAGCGACGACGTCGACGACAATGATGATGATAGGCTACTGACGTGCTGAGGTATGCTGGCGGTGGGGATGGTAGGACGGCCGGTCAGGAAGGGTTTCCCCAGTCAGTGTTGTTGACACAGCCGAAGGTGATGCACGACAAGCCTGCCTGGCAGGTGTTGACAGCAGTGCCGTCCCAGTTTGGGAGAAGAGATCGCAGCTGTAGGAGCATCATGCGCTGTGTAGATAGACCTTGAACTTGTCTATCTCCCATCCTTACGTGCTGAGTATCCTGTGTGCAATAATGCTCTACTACACGAACCTTGACCATTGCTGCTTGAGTATCATTGCTTGAGTATCGCAGGTTGAGTATCACTGCTTGAGTATCACTGCTTGAATATCGCAGCTTAAGTATTACAGCTTCAGTACCATGTACTGTCCAGCTTGAGCTTAGACGTGCCTGTCTCGCGTCACTAAGTGCAGAATATCATGAGCACAAAATTTGGCCAAACAAAACGAAGGCCGTTCTCTGCAAGAGTGAAAAAAGAAGCAGAGATATAGACATTGGAAATGAGGTAATGTCATGCGAGGGAAGAGGTAGGACGTTAGACCCTCCAAATGTTCTGTTTGTTTGTTTGTTTGTTGCTTGTATATCTGTTTTGTTCTACTCGTATGGATGGAAATAATTCAACAGTACAATCGAAGCTCGACTGGGCGGCCACTGGCTGGATGTTTGTGGATAGCCGTCTGTTCATGGACAGCTGGACCTAAAAGACAACCCATGTCAATTTCTTAAAACCCATCGGCCCAGAAATAACAAACATCGCTTGAGTCAGTAGGAAACAAATGGCTTTAAATAACTAACAGTTAATAATAGACATGGAAAAACTGAACGTAAGACTTATACTGAAAAAAGGTTGTTGTCTTTCCTTACAGGCTGCTGGAAGACAGCAGACGCGAAAGAGAGAATGGCCATGGTCCTGCAGTTTCCACGCAGCCTCAGAGCCTTCTTGAGGAGCAACTGGGGCCTGGAAAGGGCCGTGCTGCAAGGACCTAACCTACAGAAAAACACTTCCTTCCACAACTGTACACTTTCAAACATCACGCTGGACTTCACCAATTCCACTGAGAAGACCATGCAAGATTGTAAGGATTCTTCAGAGAGGTACAGGTTTTCACTCAAGGTCAGGACCACAGATCTCTTTGGACGGAACGGGAATGGGGACCTCTGCGTAGTTGAGACGACCAAGCGATCCCACATGAGACGGAGCTTGGGAAGATCTCCAGGACGATCCTGTGATATCTGTCGCCCTCGGCCATTCCGAGTCAATCTCTCGGAGTTTGTGAACGGCTTCCACCCCGACAACATTGGTCCTGACGGTCGGACAGAGCTGTATTACTGCATGGGTGACTGCATTCATGCTGACTGCCTGGAGGAGCCCACTCCATGGCTGTCTCTTGCCATTTTTATGCACCGCAAGAACACCGCCTTCCGCGGCCCCAGCTGTGATCCAGTGGCCTTCGCCAACATAACGGGAGTCCTTGTGCACCCTGACCGCACGCCTTGTGCCCACAACCTCAGCAACATCGTGGTCACCAAATGTCGATGCCTCTAGCATGTACCGACACAGCGCTGTGCGGTCGATTGTGGTCGACCTACTAGAGAAAAAATGATTTCGGGGGGAGGGGGAGAATAGGACGGTGGGGGTATGGGGAGGGCGGTGATGGCTTGTTGGGGAGAGAGAGGTGTGTGTATGAAAATCAGGAAAGGAAGATGAGGGATGAATGAGGGTGAAGGGGCTGTCAACTGGCAGAGACTGTCGTTTTCTCGACAACGTCCAGTATGACAGAAATTCTTTGACATCAGAGGAATGGATACATTATCGTGGGAGATGGTGGGCAGTGACTTGGACAGTGCATTGGCGGCCAGATAGCCCAGGGTCATCTATCGTGTAGTGGGTCATTGAATACCTTCTGTCATGGCTAAGATTTCAAGGACCCTGTCGAGGTGAGTCGCTGTTGTCCTCTCGTTCGTAGCTGCAAGACGAAGCGGATTGGGAAAACCTACTGCAATCTGGTAGCAGATTCGTATTTCGCTAGCGCGACTCTACCCCTTCTGGCTTTCCCTGTTCCTACCCCTTATCCCACACACTAAGTGGCGCCCATCTGTGAAAGTCCTCCAGCACCGGTGTCTAGAACCTTGCATACGAATGGTATGAGTGCCGGGGGCGGTGGTGTGTGTGTGTGTGTGCGTGTAAAATATGGGGTGATGGAGGTGTCCATCCGTGCGTGGGTGCATTTTCCTGCACGCGCATGTATGTGCTTGTAAGTGTATGTATGTTTATGTGTGCAGGATATGATTCAAATATTTTGCGAAAATGGTATACATGCACACTGTTTTTTTTTGTACCTGGCATTTTAATACAGCATTTCGTTCAATGAAATTCTTTGAGAAAGTTTGTAGTGAAACATGTTTTGCATTGAAACATGTTTTGCATTGCTCGATCTTTTTTGCACCAGTCTTTCAATGTGTTGGGGGTAGAAACTGACCCACCGTGTCTCCCTACGAATTTTGTAATAGGCGAATAACCATGGAAATCGTAACTTAATTGGCTTGTTCTTACTCAAACCAACTTTGATTATTTTTTTGTTATCAATGGTATTGAATAGCTTACTAAGGCTAACAGCCAGTAAAACTTCATCCATCCATTTCTTCTTTGCATCAGTTTATGCTAAAATGATAATTTATTTGCCCTTTGCTCATCTGCAACAATTTATTGCATGCAGTCTTTGAGCAATGGCAAAGGGTCATGCTTCCATCCAGTCAGAAGTAAGGGGCCTACTGCCATCACAGTTGTAATGAGATAACTATGGTGTCTTCCTCATGCATGCGATTAGAAGCAGCATGAGGCTGTTATAACCTCACAGCATGAAAGGTGTTATGCCATGCACTTTGCAGTATTTGTCTCCTCTTAATGGACATGAAATATAGTAGATGGATTAGCTTATGCATGTCCAGTCCACACAGTATGCAGAGAAATGGTCGAAGCACAGGTCTTGACACAATCACAGTGTTTTTGACTGAAAGTTTGAGCCCTGTCTTCATTGGAAAAAAAAGGTCTGCCATAAGTGTGATTCTTCTGCACCTCTCTGTTTTTTCTCAATTTCTTTGAAGCTCCCGTTTATGCAATTTGCCATGTGTATTATACATAGTTTAGATGCATTTCCTTATTCTTGCAGTTCAAGAAAGTTATTGAAGTCTCTTAATAATGTCCCTTTTTGTGCATTGCTCACTAGAGCCATTTTGTCAAATTATATTTGTTCTTGATTGTTTCTGAGACACTGATATATTGTGTGGTTTTTTAAGTTTGTTTTGTGCAAATCATACTTCTCTCCTTCATGGATTCCATGTATTTATAATTTCTGGTCGACTCTGCCCCAGTTTGTATCCATTCTTCGATGAGTAGGCCTATTTTCGTAGAGTTATGACATGCCATTTCCTCAGAAACAGTTTATTTATCCACATCAGGCATAGGGTTTAGGCAAAAGTTAATCATACATGTACAATTGTAATGTTTGGGACTTTGCTCTTCTTCACTATAATCTAATTTCAAAATTATGTTTTGCAACTCCAGATCAATCTGTGAACCCTAGTCAGTAGTGACTCTGGCGCAGTTCACAATGAATGCATAATAGACTTGACCCTTCACATTACAGCATTGTGCCAAAAATAGCTCGTTCTGGATACTATTTTTTCCACTTTTTACAGAAATCATTCAGATGCCATTTCAACACAAACATTTTATTTTATCGAATAAACACTTGTTTATTGCCTCAACAAGCATAATTTATTAGTTTTGTGCGAAATAGTCTCAGAACTACTTTAATGGCATATGTCAGGGAGCAGAGTGCTATCCCACAAGCCTCTCGTGTGACCTCTTTATGAATATTCCAGACGGATTAGTTCCATCACGTGATATAAACTGTGCTAGAGACTTTTGCCGGCAGGCAAAGTCTCTAATGGACTAGAATGACTTCAGATAAGAATTTCTGCTGGTGTCTTGGTGGAGACATGAAGAATGGGATCAATTTTGCATAAATTTTTCAAGATCAGACTGCACAATCTTAAGAGTTGACATTATTGTGACTTTTCTGTGTCTTCTTAAACTTACCAGAGCACTCACTCATATTTCCTCAGTTTGATGATTATGTTTTTATCTGGCATAGCCCCATTTTTCATTGGAAACAGTTCCATATCTTTCATACCTGATTTATTTTGGTCATTTGTATAACATTATTTCTGGACCAAAAGAATTTGCCCCAAATACTGCTTTCTGTTATCTGTGTCTCCCTATTGGAAATCGTGACAGGCTCTTATTCTAACCAGCTCTCTAATGATTTTTCTTGATCAATGGCCTTCTGTAGTCTACAGAGACTGCTAGGCCATACAACTATCCCTCCCTCCCTCCCTCCCTCCCTCCCTCCATGCACTCTGCTAGGATCTGGTATTTTCAGAAATCCATCATCACTCTGAGAGATAAGGACATAATAGTATATCAATTGCCCACAGCTAGAAAAACTTATTCACAATAATAAGTAACACCCGCATCAATTCATTATTTTTGGTGGGTTTGTAATTATGTTGATTTGATCCTCTTCTCCAATGTGAAATAAACAGGGTGGCATTTGTTGCCTTGGCTATGCTATAAATCAAAGGAAATGGTTATTTTGTGTCCATTAGAGATTAGGGAGCCAAATGTTTTGATTGAAATGTAAACATGTCATGCTAATGAGGGACTTTAAATCCTACTCAAAGAATGTTTACTTATTTATTTCCTTTTCTTTAAGTAGTCATCATTCGTGTATTTTCTTAACTCAGCTTTCAAATGCCAATTTCATTTATCAAAACAAGAATAAAAGTCATTTCCTCTGTATCATCATGAGTTCACTTTTTTTCTCTGAAGTTAAAATTCCACAACAAAACTATTTTGGTTGCCTTGCAACAGGAGAAGTATGATAGAACTGGTCATATTTGTGTGGAGACCTAATTTCAAGCAGTGCAAGGTATGTGAAATTTGGAAATCAACCCTACATTGTTTCACGACATGCTGCCAGCACTTGTGATAATGGTGTCATATTTGTGTGACTGTGAATGTCTGTATTAGATATTTAATATTTGACATATTTCTTCATCCCAATAGGAAATGCATTCGATGTGTCACAGCATTATAAACATTTTTTGTGGGTACAAAATAGAAACAATTGTACATCATTTAAGATATGAGATAAAGAAATATTGCCCCAGTATGTAACAAAGAAAATTGTAAAACATTTTGCTTGCACACACGCGTTTCATGTATTCGCCTTCTGGACCCCATCCTTTTAATAGCTGACCAACAAAAGATACAAATCTTTCTCCATAGGCAAATAAACTTACACTTGCTTCAGATGGTCATCTTTCCGTTCAAATGTCACAGAAATGTGGCGACAAGTCAATCCTAGGGCCTATGAATCCGGTGTCTTTGAGGACAGCTGTTTTCTGTCAAGTTATACCTATTAAAATTCTTTCTCCTCTCTTATTGTGTGTGTGTTTGTGTGTGTGTGTGTGTGTGTATCTGTGTGTAAGTGCATGTGTGTGAGTGAGTAAAAACTACTAAAGTCTCCTGTTACAACTTTTATATTTTTATTTCCACTTTCACAGCATGAGTACCTCCCATCTATGGTTCCAAATAGCCATCAAGCATTCTGGATGATGGGACACAGTTCCTAATGCTGAGCCATATGTCAGGATGGGGACAGATATTTTCTGAGCCCCAGGAGGAATACCAGAAATGATTAACTTCTAAACAGTTATTTTTGTTATTTTTCAGGACAGGAAGTCAGAGAAACAAGACTTACCTGAAACACATGCGCGCGCACACACACACACACACACACACACACACAGACACAGACACAGAGACACACACACACACACACACACATGCACACACAGAGTCGAACAGCACCAAATCACACTCGTTCAAAAGCCAGAAGGAAAAACGGACATTCGCACATTCTGAACAGCCATATCCAATAGTGTGGGTATGCCTAGTCACAATGGATGCTGTCTCAAAGCTATGCTTATCACACACAGGGTGCTTTCAGATAGCCTTTGTTATAACAATAATGCAATTTTTAAGGTCCATGGCCCTTTACAATGAGGTGGGGTGGTGGTCTGAAAAAACATTTTTTTTCTTTATATCAATACAAATGACTACTTAAATGGGTTGTCTAGGTCCTCAGTCAGATATGAGAAAAGCTACTCAACCAAAATATGGATTGAACTATAATGCTACATATGAAAAGGACATTTAAAATACACTTCACCAAAAGTGGACATGGTTTTTGGCTCCTTTAACTGTGACCTTGAGCTGCATTCCAATTTCACACGCTGTTGTCTGCTCTTGAGCTCTGCCTCATTTCTGTTTTCTAGTGTTATGTGAATTTCACTGATCCTGCACTTTAGTGTCCCGTCTTGGTCCATCCCATTAGGAAAAAAAAGTTATGTTTCCAGTCACCCGACCACTTAAAAATTCTGCTCCTGGTGACCCTACACTTTATTTTTTCAATGCCGGAAGCATGTGCGCACACGCACACACACACACACATACACACACACACAAATAGTGCACACCTAAAAATGTGTCAATCTTTTAATAGATTGGATAATAACTTTATTTGAATTTTACATATAATTATAAAACATTGTTTTCAAAGTGTAAGAAAATTTGGTTTTAAGTATATACGAAATGTCGTTTTTACATGTCTACAAATCAGCAACCTTTCATTAAACTTGAATTTTTTTAAATAATCATTACCTACCTATGCTTTTGGGGGGAGGGCCATGTTATCTGAAATGAGCAATTTTTGTTTGTGTGTACTATTTAAAACATGGACTAACAGCCAGTTATATGCCTCTTCCATCCATCCGTTCGTCCGTCCGTCCATCCATCCATCTATCCCTCCCTCCCTCCCTCCCTCCCCCCCTCCCCCCCTCCCCCATAAAGTAAGCATTGCTACTCAATTGTCAGCAATCTTTCAATTTGACTGTCTTGGTAATGAGAGCAGCTGGAGGAGACTGCTGACGCTGTATCAGTGTGGATGTGGCACACAGGCAGTGGTACCACAAATTTCAGAAATCCCTTCCACTAATGGGCCACACAAGTGGACTCGTCCGAGGAAAGGGGTGCAGTGTTGGTCGTTTAATTCGCAGTGACTCCCACACAGAATGACAACCAAATTCTTACATGCTTGCTAGCTCACATACACAATCTTTGATGGTTTTGCCGCCCATAGAATGACAATACAGTGTGAATAATTGACAAACTGGTGTACACAATGTGCTTTCAGCTGAATTGGGTTATGATGAGTATCCAATTTGCAGCAGTCGTCAAAGTGATTCGGCTCTGTTTTGAGCATATAGGCCTATGTAAATAGGAGCCAATCAGATGCCGTGGCCTGCCAGCGGAGCAGGGTCCGCACCCCTTCTCTCAGACGAGTCCACTAGTGTGGTCCATCAGTGGAAGGGATTCCAAATTTCATTCTATCAAAACAAACAGCAACAAAAGAGAGTCACATCCTTGAACTTGGGACCCTAATCCTTGTACTTGAGACCTTCCATGGCTGAGCTACTATACTGGACAAGGTCTCAATTGCTCCATGACCATAGAGTCTACCAATAGCAGTCATATTTGTGCTGTCAGGAGCTTGATGCCTGTGTCAGCAATCCAAGAGAAGATGGTCTCTTTTCAATGGCTGTCCGCAGGCATGGAGAAACCAATTCAAAAACTGCCAGGTCTCTGTCAATGGCCCTTGATCCTGACTGCGCCAGCGACATAGGCAATGAACGTCTGCAGTAGAGCCAATCCTTCTCCACTCAGAGAGCTGCAACATAGATTTCATTTCACTGTGTTAGGATACATGAACCCCATTTATTGCCCACCATCCCTTTACTGGAAAAAATGGCAATTAAGGAGACTGGGCAATAACGAGAACCAACAATAAGCAGTAACAATTAGGCCACACACAAAAATAGTTGTAGTTATGCTAACCTGACCAACTTTTTTTTCTGCTGACCCTAAACTTTTTAATCATGAATATAAACAAGAGAGAGAGAGAGAGAGAGAGAGAGAGAGAGAGAGAGAGAGAGAGAGAGAGAGAGAGAGAGAGAGAGAGAGAGAGAGAGAGAGAGAGAGAGCGACAGAGAGAGAGAGAGAGAGAGAGAGAGAGAGAGAGAGACAGAGAGAGAGAGAGAGAGCGACAGAGAGAGAGAGAGCGACAGAGAGAGAGAGAGCGACAGAGAGAGAGAGAGCGACAGAGAGAGAGAGAGCGACAGAGAGAGAGAGAGCGACAGAGAGAGAGAGAGAGAGCGACAGAGAGAGAGAGAGCGACAGAGAGAGAGAGAGCGACAGAGAGAGAGAGAGAGAGAGAGAGAGAGAGAGAGAGAGAGATTGATAGTAAACAATTAACTGCATGCTGTCCCATCTTTTCTGCCCTATGAGCACTCAGGGAATCCACTATTTAAGTTTTTAAAAGCATTTTCAGTGATAGAAAGTTTGGTTAATGTTCAATCTGGCTTCTTCTGTTTAAAAAAAAGAAGAGAAAAGGTCAGGCTGACCTACTGACCCCCTCTTTTTTCCCCCATGTTACCTTAACCCAAACTTTTCTTCCCCTTATTATTATGATAAAAATCCTTTTTAAAGAGGATGGGCACTCTTCTGAGTGGGCAGGTAAACAGTGCTTATACACACAAATAAGCACTCAAAAACCAATGGTGGTATCTCAAATTTCACCAAAATATCAATGGCACCAAAGGTATGACCACAGTCTATGCTCATTTGCATATAGGGACAACAGCCCCAAATTAGCTGTAGACAGTACATCCATCACCATCTGCTTCAGTTGCATAATTACAATAAGTTCAAAAGCAGGTTGGAGATGTGAGGATTGAGTGGTTGAAGCAATGAGAATGCAGTCTAAAGCACATTCTAACTACTTTATTATCTTTGACTTGATTTTAAAAATTAGGACACTAAACATATTTGAAAGACGATGGACAAGCCAGTCACTTTTTGTTGTAGTGGCTTAGGTCCAAGTTGCTCCTTTTGTGGCCCATAAGAAGCCACTGTGAACATTAACCCTTTTATGACAGCAGACAAGCAGATTCATATCCACCTGTTTTTTTTTTGTTTGTTTTTTTTTGGGGGGGGGGGTTAAACGTACGAACTTTTATTCAAGAAAACAGCAAATTTACAATGCATACTTCAATGTCGATGCACGATTCGATGTAACACACAGCAAAAGAGGGTCATCAAGATACAGCCACGGTGCGTTAGACTCGACTACGCTCCACAGAAACAGGAAATTAGTGGTACGCGTGATCTCCATTGAACTATGGTCTATTTTACAAAACTATTTGCGTCCTGTCCACATGATCGAGATTGGTGCCAACGAACGAACGCACTGCCAGGGTCAGGGGCGAGGGACACACCTCGGCTTTGGGTCACGGGAAGCCTCGCGCTTGGTCGACGACATGATCGCGAACGCGTTGCCCCTCGCGATTGCCAGCGAGATTTTCTGGAACAGGAACTGTGTCTGGCGTGGGTCCTCTAGCATTGGTGGACATGTATTCAAGTCTGAGATCCCCATGTTCTTTGCAGGAGTTTCATCCACGTATTTTATACTACCCAGGATATTGCGAGTTGTATGTGTACATTTTTGCTGTTCCGTTTTGGCAGTTCCAGACAGCTTTTTCTTTTAGGCAACTGTAGGTTGAAGTCTAGTTCTTCTCCATCCATTTGCACTGAATGTTCCAACAAGCCACCTGGTCAAACACTTGCAGGTATTAAAATCCCCTGACAAATGAGCTGAGACATGCATTGATATTCTCATCCCAAGGAGCTACAGCATGGGCTGCATAACAATGCACCCAGTGGAAGCTACCCAATGCCCACCATTAGCTGGAATTCTTGGCTGCTGCATTGATGGGGCCTACTCCAGTAAGACAACAACAACAAATTGTGGTTAAAGTAACATGATTAACTTGGGATCTGTGTTAATAGTCTTAAATGAAAGGACATACCTGACTGAAAGACTGTGCACTAGTCTCTGTTTTTGTTAACTTTTTCTCCCTTCCCCCCAATCTCCTGCGCCTTGAGCATGCTGCCAGCATGGATATGTGCGCCATACAAGTGGACATCATCATCATCATCAACCCTATTTATCCTGCTAAACCTATTCTTTTTGTGATCCTGGGAGGAAAAAACAAAAAATAATAATCAAAGGGAAACAACAAACTGTTTGCTGTCTCATCTTCCGTACGAACACTTTGAATCAACTACATACATGACATTTCTTATCACACAAATGTACACACATAAATGTGTGCCGTCACAATCTGGCATACTTAAAAAGAAAAAGAAGTCTGGCTTAACTACCAACCCTTTTTTAATACTTAGTTACCTTAACCACATTTTCCCACCCAACAGATTGGGGTGATCAAAAGAGGCCTCTTGGGGGGGGGGTGGGGGGGGGGGGGGGGGGGGGGCGCCTGACAATGATTTTAAATCACACTGGATGGCCCAGAACCCAACCCAGCAAGAAAGTCCATGTCCAACCTCCCTCGAAAGAAAGTCCCGTTTTGCTTAGCAGACAGATGTTCTTGCGACACTGCCTCGATGACCGGTGAACACCTTCTCCAAGACTGCCCCCACCATGATGCCCTCAGAAGAGCCACATGGCCAGACCCAACACCAGTGAGGAGCAAACTCTATGGCAACCTGGAGGAGCTGTGGAGAACAGCTGCATTTGTGCGTGCGACTGGCGCAATCATCTAGCGTCATCCAACAAGAAAAAGAAGAAGAAGCTTAGCTCTTCGGTAGCCATGACAACTAACCTGAGGAGAAAAGGTTGAGGGAAGGCACCTCTGGCTTGACACTCGTTCAAGTCTTTCTGCAGCTGAAGACAAGTCTTCACCAAAACTCCTGGTCTGACTCGGTCCACTTTGTTCAGGACAACCTGGAAAAAGACAAAAATCCTCATAAAAGACAGGAAAAATCCAAGGTAGCATGAGTGTAACTTGTGCAATACATTGGAAGCTGCTTTAAGTCCTCGCTGCTGCAGGGTACCATTCAGCTTCTGATTTCCCCCTCCCCTAGTCCTGCAATGGTTTTAGGTCCATTGTAGTTTAACAACATAATTTTGGTGTCACTTCGAGTAAGTCCCACCTTGGCAGTAGTAGTGCTTGTCCACAAGCAAGGTGGGACTTCAAGTAGCTAGCAATGTATCTGTCTGTCTATGCTTATCTGAAATGAAATGATGGCACTCTGCCATCCGCTTTCTACAATGCCTGGGGGCAATAGAGAGACATAGAGCGTCCTCCACCAACTTGGCTTTGGACGAATTGGTATCTAAATGAGGGTGCGCGCGCAACACAAGAATGTAACCAACTTCGTTTGCCAAATGTGCAATAGAACAGCAAACGATTTTTTTTTTTTTGTGAACGAAGGTACGCAACTCTTGGTAAACTTTCGTGAGTTCTTTTTTGGAAGGAGACCAAGAAAGCCCAAACGAAGGGAAATAAATCTGATCGATTTCCAAGCGCGCCAAACGAACGGTAAGCATTTCATTTTTATAAATTTGCCTGTTCTTATGGTGCTTTTTCCATCAGTCTTTTAACATTTTAACAGTTTGTACAGGCAGGTTTTCAATCCCCTGTGCGGCTGTAGAGTTGTAGTCTGCCCTCGAGGAAACATTTCTGATTTCGTTGTGCATGCCACTCTCATCTCACTCTGTTAGTATGTACTCTGCTAAAACTTTTGATTCAGGAATCTGTAGGTGCCGGGGATTATTTATAGGGTAGTAGCCTAGTAGGTATATGTCATGGACAAGATTTTGCCATATATACTCGTGACATGTTTTGTTTTCACAACTGTAAATTGTCTGCGGTGTTCAGTGCCTAAGATTGCTACACTGTAAGCTTTCTCGCGGTGCTTGTTAAAGTTGTTTTGCACGTGCGCCATGCTGTGGTTCATAACATCTGGTCAGTGCATTCGCCAAATATTTTCATAGCAGTCTGCGGTGCATTATAACCATTCAGTTCAGTTTGTTCTACCCTGTTGCATGTCGATACAATTAACTGGGGATATGGATGGCCAGAGTATTTCTAGATATAGGTGAGTGGGTGTGTTGGTCAACGCGTCTGCCTCACTAGACCTTTGGCTTACCTTTTATCTAGTTCTTTCCAGGTTGCTGGTTCGTCCTCCTTGTACTTTGCTAGCGCGGTGAAACCATGGATATGTATACATGTAGTAATTATTTGATAGTCCAAACTGTGAAGTGTGGCGGACACGGTTGTAAATGGAGTTAGAACTAAAACAAGTATCAGAAGTTTATTTTAGGCGTGTTCGTATCAAGTCTGCATTTTATTTGTTGTCTTTCTACCAAAACCCACACTTTCCAGTTTTGTGACAGCATACTGTACTAGACGGGCTCCGCTATTATATATAGATATATTTGTTCTCTACCTATCAAGTAGGGTCAGATAGAAGAGGGATCGATAAAAAAACAAGTTACACTGGAGCATATTGAATTTATCATCGAGTGGCAGCAATGAACATTTTTCCCCTTTCCAATTGCAGACATCATGCCACAAAATCTGTTAAACGCTCAGATGGACCAGGTGCTTATGGATGAGATCATCTTATCCAATCCATTTCAGTATGGCGTAACATGGGACATGATCTTGGAAAACCTGTGGAAATCCCGTGATGCAGCCCTTTTCCAGGAAATTACCAAAAGCAAGACAGTGCGTGGCCACGCGCTTCTCATCATGGGGAAGCGCCGGGCACTTGTTGCCAAGCAGCTGAGCTCGTAAGTTTATTTTTGTCATGAAGCATCCTCTGCGTGTACAAATTGTTCATCTACAATTTACAAAGCTGGTGACGTACAATGATACATGTACCTCCAATAATATTGGTGTATTATTTAGTTCTGGAACAGAAGATCCTATCTAGGGCTCTTCATAATCCCACTCAGTCATGTATGACAGTATGTACACCTACACACGTATCTCCCTAGTATCAAAATCAACAACCATGGATGTTAAATTGTCGTTTATAATTGTTTCAAACAGATCTGGACTTGAGGAGCCGCCATGCACGGAGCTAGACCTTGCGCTGGATGAGGCAATCCAGCTGGAAGACGACAGCAAAGTAGCACAGAGGATGACTCGGGAGGACCGGAGAGAGAAAGAAACAGAGGGAGGAGGAGAAGAAACAGAGGGAGGAGGAGATGAGACAGAGGGGTGAGGAGAATAGGATTCGTTCACTAGAGTCCCAAAATCAAAGGGACGCTTTGATGAAAATGTTGGAGCTTCTTGCCAGCAAAAAGTGAAAAAGGTTTCCAACATACATGTTGTGTCCCTTTGATTCTCCCCCCCTCCCCCACCATCCATTGTGTTCTTGTGTGTGTGTACATTTGTTTCTTGGTTGTGTTTTGTTGCCAAGGAAACATTATGTCTCAGGCTGGTTAAAGTAGCATATGTACTCTAAAAACCCTTTTAGTTGTCGATTGTTGTGTTGGTTTCTCCCTCACATTGTCCTTTTGTGAACACTTCTAGTCTACACTGGTGCTAATTTGATTTCTAACTTGTTTAGCCTCTTGTGTAGGGATACACACTGAATAAATGAACAATCTTATGTTTTCAATTCACTGAACTGTTGCTAGGCTTTTTTGTGGGTGTATGTGTGTGTGTGTGTGTGTGTGTGTGTGTGTGTGTGTGTGTGTGTGTGTGTGTGTTGGTTTTCTCTCCATTATTCTGTAATGAATTGCACAACAAAAGGGTAAATTGTGTGCATGAAAAAGGAGGGCAGGGTGTAAATGTTTGCGTACGTGTCCATACAGACTAAATTCAGGCAAAATCTTGACTTTTTCTCTTATTGAAACACCATATAACAATCATAGTAAGAAGAAACTAAGATATCAGGAATCATAATGAATCCAATTCCATTTCAAAGTCACTAAACCAAGCTCATGCAGGGCAAAACAATTTAATCAGGCAGAGAAAGTGGTTGGCAAACAGGTGGTTTCCCCTGCACTGTGAATCTGTGCAACAATCAGCAACTGATATTTGAAAAAAATGAGCATCCACTGCACAAAACCCCCCAAAAAACAACACCAGGTTAACAGCATGAGAGGTTTTTGCAATAATCTAAGAAAAAAGTTAATTTGATAAGATTAAACTTTAATTAAAAATTAAAAAATAAAGTTACAGATTTATAGCTAGTCTTATAGCTATTAGCATCCATTTATATACAAACAAGCACTTTGACTTTTTCTCTTATTGAAACACCAATGACAATCATAGTAAGAAGAAACTAAGATATCAGCAATCATAATGAATCCAATTCCATTTCAAAGTCACTAAACCAAGCTAATGAATATTTGTAACGCGCACATATATCTCTGCCAAAGGCGACTCATAATGTGGCAAAGATAAAGGCGCTGTGACCTACCCTCCACTTTAATTGGCTCATTTTGCAATTTTTAATTTCTTTTCCTGGTCTATCATACATGGAGGGGGTCAAACTAATTCATTCTCTCCTTCTCTCTCATTGGTCATATAACATGACACATTGTTCAATAATGATGTTCTTTAATTAAACTAGATCATGACAAGACTCAAGAGAATACTATAGGAACAATGGATTAAATCAATCACTCAAATTGTGCCAGTCCACTCTTAGACCGCGCACGTAGAGGAATGCGCCCTCTAAACAGTCACTCAGGTGCAGAATGTCATCCGCTGTGTGGAAACGGAAGAACTGCTTGGTGAAGGTATCTCCTAGTGTGAACAGGTCAAATTCCTGATCACAAAGGATTCCCCGTCTCCTGGGTTTCTTGAGTAGGCGATCTGCAATTACTGCATTCAACATAGGCTCACCACTATCCACACTTGCCACATCAAAATCCCACTGATCTGTTGTATCTTCTTCAAGAGGATCAAATGGATCAGAGTAGAGGTCCATTGCTGCCTGGTCAGGAATCTGAAACACCATTATAGAATAACACTCTTAAGGCTATGTTCTGGTGTAAATGGGGTTCAAAATGACAAAAATCTTTGATTTTCAGATTTTTTTGTGTCCGTTCGTTCTTGAACCATCCTAGATTACCTCTCTGCTACTCGTATGGTTCAAATCACGTGAACAACCTGAGGTACACTACCATGCTCGCAGATGGAGACAGCAAGGCTTACAACAAAGTGGTATCCTCGAACATCTATGGGGATGACTACAAGATCATCAAAGAAGAGTGTGTCAACTGTGTATCAAAGAGACTGGGTAAAGCTCTGAGAAATCTTGTCACCAAATGCCATGCTCAAGGCATTACACTAGGTGGCAGAGGGGTGGGACGCTTGACACAAGCAGCAATTAAGCATCTGCAGCTGCACTATTTCACATCAATAGCTTTAAAAACAAGTGAGTTATGGTTACAGAAGTAATTGGGCATGATTGATTATTTAGATAGAAACTTTCTGAAAAACTGGCATGCCCAATTACTTCTGCAACCATAACTCACTTGTTTTTAAAGCTATTGATGTGAAATTTTGCACAGACATTTGTGTTGATATGGACTGTGGTAAGTACTAGGATCTTTTGTGTAACTGTTTTCAGAGTCATTTTGGATACATTCAAAATTATGACTTTTAACCCCCCAAAAATAGTCATTTTTGGTACACAACAATACATTTATTTTCCATTCTATCAAGTTAGGTCTAGAACATACCAGAGGGCAGACACACAATGAAGCTGGGTGTTCGCAGTGATATCAAGCTAAAGAAGGTGTTTCAACAGATGGTGAGCAACAGGGAGAAAGAGAGAAGGAGGAAAACAAAGACTGGCCCAAGCCAGGATGAGAAGAGCTCTGAAGAAGAGGGAGGGGGGCCCTGCATATCAGTCTGGTGGCTTCTACTAATCTGTAATTTACTTCCAAGAGACATTTTGACTTTTATCACTTTCATTTGCAAATTTTCTCAAATTTAGTATATTGCATGCATGCTGTGTGTCCAAATTTCCTTCCCATCCAAGAACAGAGTAGAAGTGGCTGTTCTACTGTCAAAAGGGGGGCTCAGTGCAGCATGAGAGGCCACCTTGAGGTACATGTCTGCTGAAGGACTTCCAGAGGGCAGACACACAGTGTAGTTGGGTGTTTGCTGGGTTATCAAGTGAAAGAAGTTGCTCGCATGGATGGTGAGCTTCAAGGAGAAACAAAGAAAGATGAAAGTGAGACTGGCCCAATCTAGCATAAGAAGAGCTCTGCAGGGGAAGGAGAAGGGCCCTGTATATGTGTCTGGTGACTTCTAGTAAATTTCTAGCTACTTCCAAGAGACATTTTGACTACCATTACTTTTGTTTGCATTTTTCTCAAAATTAGGATTTGCATGCATGTCATATCATTGGTGTTTCCTTATTTCAGTCAATTATGGAGGGAAACTCCAGAAATTTTGCCTCCATCTTCAAAATATATCATTCTGTGCATTCATAGAAAAAATTCATGTCTTAATCAAACTGAGATGGCATAACACATCAACAAAGTACTATCTTGAGCAAATTTTGCATGCGGATGTAGATATGGGAAATAAAATTTGTTTTGAAATATATACATCCTGTTTGTCCTTATTTTCTCTCTACTAGTACTACATCACTGACCCTATCTTAATGGTCTTTTTGTCACAATTTGGGAGTCCTTTGACAGAGGA
>JAWQFJ010022757.1:0-23447 GCA_034096865.1 Theodoxus fluviatilis | reverse complement strand
CCTGACTGAAGAATGTATTGAACAGTTGCGCGGATGTTTGGCATGCACTGACTGGAACATTTTACTAGAGGCAAGTTCTGACTTGCACGAGGCAACAGACACTGTGTCCAGCTATATCACATTCTGCACAGATTTGTGTTCTGAAAAGAAAACAATCAAACTCTATCCAAACTCAAAACCGTGGATAACAAAAGAGGTCAAAGATAAACTCAAGCAGAAACACAGAGCAAGAAAGAGTGGTAACAAACACGCTATGAAGAAAATCCAAAAGGAGACAGAGGAGAAGATCAGGGAAGGAAAGACAATGTATAAACAAAAACTTTTAAAGTTCGTAGAGCAAGGAGATGTGCGAGCCACATGGCAGTGTCTCAACGCAATGACAGATCGCGGAAAGCGAAACCAACTGCCAGAGACGAGTCTAGAGTTTGCTACCAAGCTCAACGAATTCTACTGCCGGTTTGATAAGGAAGATCCTCTCTTGCATGGAAGACAAGGACTGCCGCGACTAACAGAAGACTCTCCCATTATAGTGTCAGAGATCGAAGTCAAGCAGAAGTTAAAACACGTGTCAGAAAGAAAAGCGTCGGGCCCAGACGGTATATCCAACAAAGTCCTGAAGTTGTGCTCTGAAGAACTTGCGGGGGTGTTCTGCCACCTCTACAACCAGTCTCTCAGCCAATGCTGCGTCCCAAGGCTATGGAAGACCTCAAACATCATTCCCGTGCCAAAGAAGTCGAATGCTTCAGAACTTAATGATTTCAGGCCGGTTGCACTCACACCAGTTGCAATGAAGATACTCGAGAAAATAATCAAAAGACACCTGATAAAAGAAGTTGAGCAGCATCTTGACCCCATGCAATTTGCATACAAAAACAACAGAAGCGTGGAGGATGCCATAATCGTAATGCAACACAACATCAAAGAACACCTGGAAAAACCCAAGACCTATGTCCGAATCTTGTTTATTGACTTCAGCTCAGCGTTCAACACAATCAGTCCATCGATCCTCCACAGGAAGATGAGCAGCCTGCCAGTCAACTCTTTCAGTCGCCAATGGATTCTTGATTTTTTTATAGATCGGCCTCAATACGTCACAGCGGGGAACTTTAGATCCCCCACCCTCACCGTTAGTACGGGGGCGCCCCAAGGATGCGTCCTCTCTCCTTCCCTCTACAGCATCTATACGAGTGACTGCACTGCCAAATCAAATGAAAATCTAATCCTGAAATTTGCCGATGACACAGCCATTATCGGACGTGTGAAAGGTTCTGATGAAACGGCCTATAGAAAAGAAGTGGAAAGTGTCATCAGCTGGTGTGACGAAAACAAACTCATTCTAAACACAAAGAAGACCAAAGAAATGATCATAATCTTTCAGGCCGATGACCAAAGTCTCAGACCAGTTCTGATAGGAGATGCAGAAATAGAAAAAGTGAAAGACCTGAAATATCTTGGAATCACGATATCTGCTGACCTTAACTGGAGATCCCACACCACAAGTTGTGTGAAAAAATGCAGTCAGCGTCTTCACCTTCTTCGGCAGCTGCGTCAGTTCGATATCGACGAAAACATATTGAAAACCTTTTATATCGCCACCATCCAGAGTGTTTTGACTTTTGGATTTCTCGCGTGGCTAAGTAGTGCTCAAGCTGATGATAAGAAGAAACTCAAAAGAATTCAGAGAACAGCTGAGAAAGTTATGAAGACTTCTGTGCCACCACTGGAAGATCTGTACGCAGAAAGAGCGATGAAGAAAACCGAAGACATCCGGAAAGATGTAAACCACCCTCTGAATCACTGCTATGAGATCCTGCCATCAGGGAAGAGATTCCGGATTGCAAGAACCCGAACGGAGAGGTTTCGGAAATCATTTGTCCCCGACTCCATAAGACTCTTAAACACTTCCAGACTGAACGTCTAAAGGGGCAAAGTTCACACCTTATAATATTAGTGAACAGCAACCAGTGCAGAGGAGGGAGGAAGGACGGGGTGGGGAAGGGGTAGGGGGATGTCGGGAAAGGTAGGGGATTGAGCAGTGGAGAGAGAAACAGACTAAGAAAAGAGCCATGAAGATTGTTTTCTTTACTTTGTAAATAGTCGCACTATTTTTCACTGTTTCCATTTCTAAAAAAGTCTTAATATTTTTAACAACTTTACGTATGCACATTTTCTGTCATAACACTTGTGTCTTATACATGTATGTACTGGACGAGACAAATTCCTAAAAAGGCGAATAAAGTATCTGTATCTGTATCTGTATCTGTACTCCCCCTTCCTCCCACCATTCCCTCTCCCCACAAAGGCAGTTCTCTCATCCTCTCTCACCCTTGAGTCCTTCCCATCCCATCGGCTTTTCCTCTGCCTACTAGCTGTGTGAAGCAAGTGATAGTCGTCTGCCATGGAGGCGGCCTTATCAGCCTCATCGATCTTCCTCTCACCCAGGTAGATTTTAATCTCCTCCCCCACAGAGTTCTCAAATTGTTCCATTAGGATTGCCTGTTTCAGTCTCTCTACGTCCTCCATAGCATCAACGGCAGTACACCACCAGTCAAACGCGCCCCGCAGTCGGTACGCGAATTCTCTGTAGGTCTCTCTTTCCTCCTTCCTGCACCTTCTAAACTTCTGATGGTATGCTTCGGTGGTAAGGGCATACTTCTTCAGGATTTCGTCTTTCAGAGTGGCATAATCTCTGACATCACTCATAGGTAGGGAATTGTACACTTCCTGCGCTTTTCCCGTCAAGACGGTACCAAGCACGATGTACCATAGGTCTACCTGCCATCCCAGGCTCTCTGCTAATCTCTCAAAAGTAGAAAAGAAGCCTTCTACGTTTTCTTCGGAAAACTTTGGGACCCCCTGATACTTTCTCAGGTCAATTGCTCCCTCATGCCCTCGTCTGATGTCTCTCCCTTCCCTCTCTCGCTCTCTCTCTCTGTCTCTTCCCTCAATTTCCAGCTTCCGCATCTCCAGATCATGCCGTCTTTGTCTCTCTCTCTCTTCCCTTTCTCTCTCTTTCTCTTCCCTTTCTCTCTCTTCCCTTCTTTCTTGCAACTCTAGCTCTCTTAGGCGGATAGTTGCTTCCACGAAATTCTCATCATCATCAGACACTGGCCTTTCAATCTTGCGGTCTCTCTCTCGCTGCGCTCCTAGCACAAAGCTAATCAACACTTCCAGCAAAATTGCCTTGGTGGCACCCCCGCTTGCTTCCAAGTTAAATCTCCCAATCAAACTATCTAGTCCCACCCGATCCAATGACAAAATCTCGCCAAGAGTCGGCAAATTCTCCACCCCTTCTGCCATCATGACAAAATATCAACTCTACAGTTGGGAAAGGGAAATATCAGAGCCACTCACGAACAACAGGTTCACAGTGCAAAAGGAAGTATCCACAACAACACAATGGTGAGAAGTTCAAATGCAACAGCGCTACTGAAAAAGGTATATGACAGGTCACTATACAACAGTTCCAACCAAAGGGAGTGTCTACTCTGTATGACAGAAAAATTTCAATTACTCTTACTGACATTCAAGTTGTACTTAAATCTTAGGACGAATCCCCCATGTTGTGACGTTACTCCTTTCTTGTGTTTATGAAAACACCGGCTCGGCGCTATGCGCTTGTGTCTAGGGGTCTGAGGAGTGACGCCAACAAAGGAAATTAACTTGCATGCTCATGCAATAATTCAAACGGACACAAGAGTGACAATTTACGAAAAGATTTAATAATCAGGAGTAAACAGATAATCAAGCAATCGCCCCTTGGAGGCTTTCAGACAAATATAAAAAAGGGATACCCGAAGTTTCTGTTCCGTCCAAAGTTTCTGTGAAGAGGGATAGAGTTCAATAGTTCAGTCTGAGTTTAAGTTCAGGGATATAGTCAGAGTATACTCACTGTACCGGTATTCGAATTGATTGTTCCAAACGATGAAATGGGCTAATTCTTCTATGGACTCACAGTCCATTTAACACACGTTCTCGACCGAGAACAAAGGCCATTAATTGCTCCTTCGCTTTCCTTTGCGAGGGCATGTATACACACACACAAACGCTTGGCGGATGAAAATTCCTGGGGTGAGGTTTTCCGGCTGTGGTGGTCAGCTTTGTTCCAGCCTGGATAGGCGGGAGGGAGCGAGGCAGGAGGGAGCCCGGCCGGAGGGAGCCAGGCAATCTAGCAGATGATGGTTTTGGAGATGGAGCGTGTGCTATGGTCAGCGACACGCTACAACATGGTCCAGCAGAAGGGAGAGCGGGGCAGCGGGTGAGGCAGTTGCATAGGCTGGGGTGGTGGGTGGGCGCGTGAATTAAACTCGCCCTTGTTTTTACGTGCCTGTCTCTCTCTCTCTCAAAGACACGGAGTCGCTTGCTTGTTTCAGGCGTCGTTGCCTCAGCAGACTTTCAGCAGACTTTCAGCAGACTGACTTTTTGGACACCAACATTTAGTTTTAAGAAAAAGCTGAAAACATCACCGCGCATGCGTACCATGGGCACGTCACGTGCAGAGGTTGGGCCCAAAGAGGAAAAGGAACACCCAGGATACAGAGTCAAAGACCGGTCAAGCCAATTAGTTACGTCTTATCATGTCTGGGGGAGTTATGGGTCTGGAAAACGATAGCCTCTGGTCCTTGGAACGTGGAAAACCCGAGAGACGTCACATAAACTGTCTGATCCACTGGCTCACCCGCCTATCTCTCCTTTTGGACTAAGAAACCCGAGGGACGTCACTTACACCTTTCTGGTTCACAGAGGGCAGACCTCCAAGCTACAAGACTTCAGTCTTAAAACATTCAATGAAATTATTTTAATGATAAAAGGGGGGAAAGAGGGATCCGTCACACACACACACACACACACACACACACACACACACACACACACACACACACACACACACACACACACACACACACACACACAAACAAACACACACACACACACACACACAAATACACCAAAACCCATTAACAACACACAAACACACACATAAATACACCAAAACCCATTAACAACACACACACACACACACGTACGCACGCACGCACGCACGCACGCACGCACGCACGCACGCACACACACACACACACACACACACACAAATATAGCCGAAAACGGCATGAAGATAACCATTAAAGTCCAGGACAGACGAGGCAGAAAGTGAGAGTGAGACTGAGACAAACATTACAACCAGGAACGTCTCTGATGACGGTACTGAAGGTCATGTACTGGTGAGGACAATGAAAATGTAAAGCTCTTATCTCAAGCTTTTATGGACTATCACAATGAGTAATCCACTAATACTTCAACATAGGGCAATGTGAATTACAGAAGATTTAAAGATTTTTTAATTCAAGAAGTTAGTTACTGGACATTGCAATCACGCAGGGGTAATAACAACAACATGGAAACGGATGACAACCAATATACAGCAGCAGATACTTATGTCCCTCCCACCCCCCACCCACCAGCCAGGATAGGGAATGTTGGGGTTGGGCGTGGGATTGGTATCGTAAATAAAGGAGCGAAGTGACAGTTTTTCTAACCAAACGGACGTAACTTTTTTGAAACATATATTTTACAAAATATATATTTTAAAGTTATTCCAATTCGTATTTTTCCCGATGAACGCTGGGAATGCAAAGAAAAATGGCTCGGGAGGCTAATGGGAGTATAATATGAAAATCGACATTTTGCTACATTTCATCAAGTACTCACCAGTACATAGCCTGAAGGCCAAACAATATGTTGCGCAAGAGAGAAATAAGAATGAATTATTTACGTTTCTCACAGCAAGTACACACTTGACAGGTCAATTATGGGGACGCCAGGGTTCATAGAAAAGGTAATCGTTACTCTTGTGTGATACAGCATCTGAGAATCAATCTTAATCTCAGCCAGACGTAACTTCTGCTTCCTCACAAAACAAACAGTTAAAGTAATTACTGAGTTACCCAACAACGTAAACCCTTATTTTACCACTGCCAAGGAGTGAACACAACCGCGCACAGGTTTCTTGCAATTCATCCAGGTACATACGAAATCCCATTCCAATCTTCACAGATGTGTGAGGAGTTCCAGGGACCCAGCTGCAATCAATGGATGTGGAAATATTCTGGTCGCGTTATTCTTGACTTCTTAAACCCTTCTCCCAGCTTGTCAGCAGTCCTGACGGAGAGCCAAGGAGGCGGGCCTTGATTAACGTCGGTCCTGCAGAGGAGAGGAGGGGAAGGACATTGTGCGGAGGATATCCTCAGCGTCGCTCGCTACATATATGCAAACTCTACGTCACAACATTGACAGACGGTCAGAACTGAAAGGCTCGCATTCATAGATGAACTACTAAACTTGCATTTTCTGTTTCAACTGCAATTGAAATTTGTTTCTGCGAAGATAAATAAGGCATTAATTTCTGACATTGTCTGCCAACATCCCACATTATGTCCGTGTCTTCACCCACTGGTCATGTGATGACGATCTATAGTTGACATGTGACCACGGAGTCAAGAAAGCAGGCAGGCCAGCTGATAGCAAGCAGGCAGCTAGGCAGACAGACAGGTAGGCGAGCAGGCAGGCAGGAAGGCTGCCAGGCAGACAAACTGTCGGACGGGTGGGTGGGTAGGTAGGTAGGTAGGTAGGTAGTAGGTAGATAGGTAGGTAGGTAGGCAGGTAGGCAGGCACGCAGGCAGGTAGGCTGGCGAGCGGGCGGGCGGGCGGGCGGGCGGGCACGCTGGCGGGCGGGCGGGCGGGCGGGCGGGCGGGCGGGCGGGCGGGCAGGCAGGTAGGTATAATAGACAGTCATATACAAGCTCAGTCTCATATTATATATTTGTTACAGCTTTGGGTTACATGTTACTAACTGAAGTAGTTTAATCAAATTGTACCTTCACATTTACTTTTGCTCGCACTGAATGGGAGGTCTTAACTTTGAACATACAGAGCCGAAGCTCAGCCCTCAAGAAATGTGTTACGACCGCAGGCCTTGGGATCTTTTGGTTCATTTCTGTGAAACTCATTGCTTGAATCACTTCATGCTCGTTTTTTCAGTTAGAATTTCAAATGTTTCTGAAGACTGCCGTGTAAAAAGCAACAAATGTAATTATCTAAGCTAAACGACCCATGTGAGCTACAAGTGGCTACTCCGATTCTAAAGGAGGAGGAGGAGGAGGAGGAGGATGAGGAGGATGAGGAGGAGGAGGAGGAGGAGGAGGAGGAGGAGGAGGGGGGGGGAGAGGGGGGAGGGGGAGGGGGAGGGGGAGGGGGAGGGGGAGGGGGAGGAGGAGGAGGAGGAGGAGGAGGAGGAGGAGGAGGAGGAGGAGGAGGAGGAGGAGGAGGAGGAGGTGGAGGAGGAGGAGGACAACCACAATGACAAGACGATGACCGTCGCAATGACAATGCCGATGATCAGGCAAAGAAAAAGAGAGCCGTAAGTAATCTGGAAATATACCCAACTCATTAAACTATTTTGTATGGTTTTGCAAAGAGGATGTGATTCTTTTGCAGATAGACCCATAAGGATTGTGGAATCATAGAGTAAGAGCTTATTCTAATTCTATCGCTTATACTCCATTAGAGGGTATACAAACGCAAGCTTTTTTACTACTTGATCATCGTATTACCCTGACTGAAACTTAGCGCCATTTCGATTTCCTTGAGACCTAACAACCATGTTGTACATAAGCTACCCTAAAATCACCTTCCAGAATTTTCTACATCAGCCCTTGCAATTAAAAGGGCGACGTTTGGGTGGGTGAACGTTTTAAAAAGGTTAAACACCTTCACTAAAGACGCAACTCGGAAATCTGCGCAGCATTGAATCCCGCACTGGCACGTTGCAAGGGGCGGGTTTGAAAATAGGTAGTCGATCTTGGTCGCAAGATCTTGCTTCGCAGTAAGAGCTAGCTAAAAAAAAACTACCCAACGTGACGAACTAATGCGCATGCGTAGACGTCACGACAAGAGGTGAACTAGCCACATTTCAATGGCCGACGTGTTGCCGGTTCATTCAGAAAACGCTCTATTTCGAGATACTAGCAACCCATCCAAAGAAAATATAAGCCATGCACAGCATTAATTTATCAAAGGTGTATGTTGAATGCATTAATAGATCGTGAAACCTCTTACAGTTTACACATCGAATGCAGGTCAACGCATCCACGCCGAACTTTTGTCTCGAATCTTAAAAGCTAGGCACTGTAGCGTGGAAAATAGTAACCCGTGGAAAACAGTAACGGAAGTCATCGCAGAGTTATCTGCAAGGGACGTGCTTTATGCAATTTACCGCTCCTGCACCTGTTCTTCGCATGGAATATATTCCGACAAACGACGCATTAGTTGCTTTACGAGGTTTTGGTGCATTTGTGTAGTTTAACACATGATGTAGCGTTCAAAAAAGTTTTTCCCTCTGTAAAGCCGTCTCCCCTGCCGGAAATAATATGGGAGTCACCTCCCTGTAGTCTGTTTGTAGTCTGGTTTTATAAAACGCGACCGTTGACTGACTTGGCACGCCCGGGGAGTTATGCTACAGGGCCGGATCTAGGGGGGGTGCTGGGGGTGCTCGAGCACCCCCCCCCCAAAAAAAAAAAAAAAAAAAAAAAAACCCCCGGGGGCGCCGGGGGTTGGGGGGGGGGGGGGGGGGGGGGGGGGTGGTTGCTCAAATATGTTGATCTACTTCCCACCTCATCGGATATCGGCACACTTTGCTTGGTAGCAGAGACAGTATAGTTAGTAAAAAGCTTGGGAAGGAGGGGGGGGGGGGGGGGGGGCTAAAAGATGCTGGGCCCAGATGCTGTACTACTCTCCACTTGGTATAAGCACACTCTACTTGGCAGCCAAGGTAGCTGGGGAGGGAGGGGGGGGGGGGTGCTGCTATAATTAAGATGCCTTCCTTTTGCTACTCGCACAGACAAATCAAACCCGGGCAGAGACAGGAAGAATCTGTGACCAAACAAAAACTCTTGGAAATGACCGCACTGCCATAGGATTTATTCTCTGGTGCCACTCCCCGAGCATGGGTTTCCGCGTTGTCAGCAAAGTAAACTCCTATCCACAGAGCACAAGCTTTTGGGCCACTCCCCACTGACGCTAAAAATAGATCTGATTCTGAGCATCTCTGCTGTGGCGTTAAAAATAAAACTGATTCAATCTTGCATGGATCCTATATAGATGGATAGCTGACTGTGGCATGTAGAGAAATAAGTTCGCCGATAGCCTCGTTTTCAACACTTTTCTGATTTCCCTTCCGGTTGCTCCGCTTTCAATGGCCGATGCCTTTGTTAGTGTAAACACCTGGCGAAAATCACGAATTTTGTGTCTTAGTTTTAGCCATCTTAATTTTTTCTCCGCATAAGTCGGTGGGAAAATGTGTCTAGTTTGTAACCTGTGTTTAGTATTGTTGTCAGCCATTTCTGAAACGCCTTGTTACCTCTAGAGTCAACCAGTGTGTTGCGAAATGAATGACAGTCATACAAGAGCTGCCGTGGTTCCTAAACCAATATCAAGGAGGGCGAACAGTACTTCAGATGGAGCCAAGTGTTATGTTGTTGATTGTAAGGTATCATCAGTGGCATGCAGGGCACATTCTTTCGTTGGAATTCCAAGAAAAGGTGTCAGTGAAGCGAAAGACAAATGAAGATCAGCCATCATTGCTAAAATTGATCCAGTGGACTAAGCATTCAACCCAGACATGGCCAAGATCTGCAGTCGACACTTTGACGATGCTTGCATCAAACGAGGTACGTTTCTGTCATTATAATTTGTTTCAGTGGATGTGGGTGTGTTAGACGTCATTTGTCTTTAAAATCAAAACAAATCTTCACCTCATCTTGGACAGAACAGCGTACATTCTTCGCGCACTTCTATTTATAGATGACGCGCGGACCTCAGCGACACCAGGAATTCGCTTGACAGTGGCGTCCGTAGCAGACGAACTAGATAGATAGCCTGACCAAAGTGCTTTGTTTTCCGTCAAAAGTGGAATGAAAGGTTGGGGAACGAGGAACACAATCAGACGCAATGAAATCATCAGCCACGGCCATGCCATCCCTACTGCATTCCGTCACACACGCTTTCACTCACACAAATAGGTGCGCGCGATCTCGAGCCATTTAAACTGCGATCGCTCACTTTCGTCCCCCCCCTCCTCTGCCTTCCACCCTCACGCCAACGTCGAGATCGGAATGACAGCAGACATTCACACAACATCTACACGAACATTTACACACAGACGACGCACACACTTACACACAGACTCTGTACTTCTCTCGCAAGCAGTCTGAACAGCCTGACCAAAGTGCTTTGTTTTCCGTCAAAAGTGGAATGAATACCATTTTTTAAACTGCAAAGTGTGTCTGGGATGCCTGCAAATGTACTTACAGTTTTAACTGATGGAATAAATCATCACTGTTTGAACAATTATCTGTTTTACTTACCATGAGAATTCGCTCGTCAGCGGCGTCCATAGTAAGCGGATTAACCGGAAGTGCAATCAGAAAAGTGTTGAAAACGAGGCCATCGGCGAACTTCTTATATGACACAGCGCGTGCAGGCTGAGCGAGCCAGCCGTCCATATGATGTAAGGTCCATGAATCTTGCAACCGGCACTCTCAGGCTACTTTATCCTGCGCTGCAACACGTGTGTGTTGGTCGTATTTCCGGTTATCAAAGAAAACACGTGCATGAGAATCGTCTACTCTTCAAAATGCCTAGACCCAAGCCGCTGAGGAATGCCGATTCCTCAGGCACAATGAAACTGACCAGTTTTCTTGTTCAGCGGGATTCAGCAGGTGCTTCAAAAGGTAAGTTTTTAATATTTTTATTTCATTTTATTTTATTTTTTTCGATGTTACCAGTCAGTTAGAGTGTTATGTGCATGCCAACCACCGTGCTAGGACTTGTGAAGAGGGCTGAAGCTGTTTAGCTAAGTACCATGACAATATTTGAATTGAAAGGTGGTTATTATGGTATACCTCTCTCAATATCCTTGATTTCAAGGTCAGGTTCACATAGAAAATAGTGTTTTGGGCTGGTCCACCCCATCGTGTTTCATTAACAAAACGGCAGTTTAGATCTAAAAACTTACACTATGAAACTGTCACCTTGCGTTGAATGAGTTCACTCGGAAGTCTAGCCTATTCCAGTTTTTTTGGCAGACGATATTCGTGTGGAAGTGGGGGGAGGGGGAGCAGCTGGTGTTTGGCAAATCGATGCCTAAAGGTTTGAAAAAATGCATAGATTAAGAATGTAGCCTAATTACATTGTATGACAAAAAACCATTCTGTTTGCTGTTTTACAGATCAAAGCAAACAAGCTGAGAAAAGAAAAGCGCCGTGTAATGAGCCATTGCGTTCGGATTCACACGAGTCAGAGCAAGTTGGAGGTAAGAATTTAGAATTTGTTGAGCCAACCCCATTCATTCATTCATTCATTCATTCATTCATTCACTCATTCATTCATTCACTCATTCATTCATTCATTCATTTGTATACTTTTGCAGGAAAGATGCACAAGGAACATTGTGACCCAGCCCCTGAGCCCGTGATGGCAGAAACAGAACCTGATAGTGTCAGTCAACAGTCTCTGGAGAAGAGTGGCGACACAACTGCCTGTGACAACAACTCCTCAGCCTCCCAGAGCGCCAGTAGCTGTAGCAGTGATCAAGCTGTTTGTGAGTAAAATTGATTAAATGTGTTAAAGGGACTCAGTGACATCATCGGTCTGTTTACATTTTAAAAAACGATTTTAGACATCTGGACATTTGTTTTGCCCTATAACTAAGGCATATGGGCCATTTAGATGTGTGAAATCTAAGGATGTTAGAAATTATAGCTTTTGGAATTGACCGTTTTAGAACACACTCTGGCAGACTTTTTAGCTGACTTTCTCGTTATAGGCTATTTTTGCATTATTTCTTTTACAAACATGATATAACATCATTTTATCATGAATCATGAAGAACATTTCAAAAATATAGTACAGAGGCCTATATTACAAAATTTATTTATTTACACAATTTTTGAACACAAGTGATAAATTTGATGGTTTGAACATAAATAACAACGAAAATATGTACCAGATCTTCATTTTGCAACTAAATGTATCTATTAAAGATATTAATTAGACAAAACAAAATGTAAACAATACCTTCATTAATAACTTTAAAACAAATAACGATTTATATTCTCATTATTTTTCGAAATTGATGTACTGGTATTTTTTAACTGTTTTAGAGAGTGCAAATGCAATGCCAAAATTATCATGCATGTTGTATGACACCCCTTCTTGATTGCCATTGAACATTTATACATAATGAATTCATCCTGGCTAACATTTCGTGAAATTGAAAATTGTGTAACATCTGGAATATAGCTGCAATTTAAATTTAATCCTTGATTTATACGCAGAGAAGAGTTTTGATTATTATTTCACTTTTTCAGGTTCATTATTTTCTGCGTCTTCTCCAGACATTGGCAAGTTTGTCAACAAAAGATCAAGTTTGACTGATGGAGATGTTTTTCACATTCTGACAAATCACTGGAAGCCTCCTTCATCCTACCAGTTCCCTCTTCCGAAGGGAAAGAAGCAGGGGAGAAGATGCCAAAGACAATGGTTCGAACAGTTTCCATGGCTCGCTTACTCAACATCAGATGATGGGGTATTCTGCAAACACTGTGTTTTCTTTTCTTCCTGTGAAAACCTGCAGGTGAACTTTGTCGGCAAGCCATTTAACCAATGGCAGAAGGCACTTGAAAAAATCAGGGAACATGGTGACACTGGAAAACACAGGGACGCCCTCATGAAAAGCGAAAACTTTGTTGCAAGAATGAAGCAGCCAGAAGCTGGGATTGATGTTGTGTTAGATGAAGCTGCAGCAGCACAGATAGAGAAAAACCGACTCGTCCTTGCAGGCATTATTAAAATCATCCTGCTGTGTGGTCGCCAAGGCCTGGCCCTCAGAGGCACAGATGATGATGGGGTCCTTGGAGAGAACAACAGGAGCAATTTTAATGCCTTGTTGAAATTCAGTATTGACAGTGGAAACGACACTCTGAAGCAGCACCTCCAAACATGTGCGTCAAACGCCACGTACATTTCGAAGACAACCCAAAACAACCTCATCCAAATAATTGGTGATGAAATCCAATCACAAGTTCTGGCTGAGGTCCGAGATGCCAAGTTCTTCAGTATTTTGGCTGATGAGGTGACAGACAAGGCCAATTGGGAACAGCTGTCACTGGTTCTTCGGTATGTTCACAAAGGCGAAATCAAAGAAGAATTCATGACATTCATTCAGTGTGAAGACATTACTGGAGAAACATTGGCAAACAACATCTTGAACGCACTTCGGGAGTGGGGATTGGACATACAAAATCTCCGTGGGCAGGGGTATGACGGGGCCTCCAACATGTCGGGCAAGTTCAAGGGAGTGCAAGCCAGGCTGAAAGAAGTGAATCCCAAAGCCCTGTATGTTCACTGTGCTAGTCACTGCCTAAATTTGTGTGTTTTGAAAGCTTGCAGCGTGCCACAAGTGAAGAACATGTTTGAACTTGTCAAGGAAGTGTCTAACTTTTTCGCTGCATCACCAAAACGTCAGAGGAAACTAGAAAGCGTCATCGCTGCAGCCTTTCCCGACAGCAGGAAACAAAAACTTGTGGATCTTTGCCGAACAAGGTGGGTTGAAAGGCATGCTGCCCTGGAAACATTTGCAGATCTGTACACAGTTGTCTGTGACTGTTTTGGCCAGATGGGTGAAGAAGGGTCTGACAAGTGGGACTCTGACAGTCTGACTCGAGCATCGGGAATGCTGAACTCATTACAGAACAGCTCGTTTATTGTGGCATTTGTGACGGCCAGGAAAGGGCTCCAGTACATCAAGCCGTTGACTGTGAAGCTACAAACTGTTGCAAGAGACATTGCACTGGCTTACCAAGAAATTGCTGAAGTGACCACTTGCATTCAACATCTCAGATCCAATGTTGAGGCCACATTCTTTCAGTGGTTTGGTGAGGCAGAAAGGATCGCCACTGCAGCTGGCTTTGATGTCAGCATGCCTCGACAATGCCAACGACAGACATTGCGTGACAATCACCCTGCCAACAACTCTGAGAGTTATTTCCGCGCCTCAATTGCCATCCCCTTCCTCGACCACCTGTTGTCCGAGCTGAACTCCCGTTTTCAGCACAGCAAACTGGCAGCTGATGTTCTGAGCCTGGTACCCGAGACTCTCCTCCAGAATACAGTGGCAGGATTCAATGCCATACCTGAAGGGCTGGAGTCATTGGCCACCCTATGGGATACAGACCTCCCTGACCATGGGTCTCTTGAAGCGGAGTACAACAGGTGGATCTCCAAATGGAGATCAGTGCAGGATGAAGCAGCGGCTGAGGGGAAGGAAGCTCATCTGCCGGCAACAGCAGCAGCAGCACTTGGCAAATGTGATGAGCAGCTGTATCCCAATATCAGCACCATTCTAAGACAATTGTGCACTCTGCCTGTAACTACTTCAGAAGTGGAAAGGAGCATCAGCCGACTGAAAACAATCAAGACCTATCTCAGAAGCTCTACCGCAGAGGACAGGTTGAACGGCCTTGCCTTGATGCGCATTCACTATGACAGGGATGTCAATGTGTCTAATGTTGTTGACAGGTTCGCTGCCATGTTCAGAACACGAATGATGCTGCAGGCGGCAAGAATGCTTAACCAGTAGTAGGCCTACCCTGAATGAGTGTCAGACTTTCTCTGTGTTCTACTAGTTGATTGGGACGGGTGCCAAGAAAGTGAGTTTCTGTTCATATAGTAAGTGACAATATATGAGACTTGTGAGACATTTGTGGTGGTGTTTACAAGAAAAAATACAACTGTTCAGTTTCTGTGCTCTTCCAAGACTTTGCAGTACTTGAAATTTTGACTTTGCTCAGCTGGGAAAATATTTTGAGCTCTTGTCTGGACGTGCTTTTGTCTCATGTGTGGATGATTGTTTGGGATCAAGCATACTTGGTGAGTAGGATATTTTGTTTGTTCTTTTGAGTAATACATTGTATTTTTCTTTGAGCAAGGGAAAGTAAATTTTAATGTGTACATGCCATGTACACCCTGTCCCCCCTCGCCTCAAAAAAAAAAAAATATGACAACAACAAAAATCCAAAGACAAGACGTTTTCAGATCTGATTGGTTATACATTATATAAATTTCTTGCCTTTGAATGACCTCCCAAAACACTGCCAAAATGCACCAGATTGCACAGATTTGCACCATTTTTCTCAAAATTTTCCGGGGGGGCATGCCCCCGGACCCCCCTAGAGGGGCGTGCCTGCGAAGCAGGCACGCACTCGTGGCTTCGCCACTTCGATGAGAAGACCCTAAAACAATTTTAAGCACCCCCCCTCAAAAAACTTTGATCCGGCCCTGTGCTAAGATCCGGCCGCGTAAATATATCTGCGTTTTGTGACAAACGTCTTGCTCGGCGGTACTGTACTCCATGCACCTTAACGGTGCGCGTGATTCGGGTGTAATCTTAAGCTAAACGACGTTCCGAATGTTTCCGACTTCGACCATTTCAGCAGCGCCAATAAACGTCGTTTAGCTTAAGATTACACCCGAATCACGCGCACCGTTAAGGTGCATGGAGTACAGTACCGCCGAGAAAGACGTTTGTCACAAAACGCAGATATATTTACGCGGCCGGATCTTAGCATAACTCCCCGGGCGTGCCAAGTCAGTCAGGCGGAGTGGCGGGTGCCGTCTCTTTTTAGAGTTGAATTTTCAGAAAATCCCTCGCAGATAACTCTGCGATGACTTCCGTTACTGTTTTCCACGGGTTACTATTTTCCACGCTACAGGCACCTCTCAAGCTGCCTCGCTCAATCTACGCTCGTCTACGATTGGCTCGCTAGCAAGCAAAGAATGAAACTGCCCATTCGGCGAGATCTGCGTAGATCTACCGAGATCTTCGCATTTTCAAACCCGCCCAAGTGACTGCAGCCCGGGCGTCCTGTCCACCAGCCAGAGATTCTCATCTACATCTACATTTACATCTACATCTACATCTACAGGCAGTCACATTCTGGGCGAAGGCCTCAGAAAACACACACATCGTACCATGTATGTAAGTGGCCAACAGATAGCAAGGTGAGTATTTTAACCACTGAGTTAGAATGAATGAATGAATGAATTAATTAATGAATGAACGAACGAACAAATAAACTAATGAATGAATGAATGCATACATGAATGGATGGATGGATGATTGAATAAATGAACAAACGAACGAACGAACGAAGAAACGAATGAACGAACAAACGAACGTTCGAACGAATGAATGAATGGATGAATGGATGGATGAATGAATGAATGAATGAATGAATGAATGAATGAATGAATGGATGAATGGATGGATGGATTGATGGATTGATGGATGGATGGATGAATGAATAAATAGTAGACTTCAGGTCCAAGCGCGATCGCAGAAACTTTATTGACCTCTCACGAAAGCCTGAATTCAATACAAAACTGCCGGTCTGGTCTATCAATGCCGACATTCAGATTCAGCTCCACCGTAAGTTTGGAATCGCCTGCCTTCCCACACTCCCCTCAGACAACTCTGTTCCACAAATGCCGAACCCCTGATAGTTTTGTATTGAATTCAGGCTTTCGTGATGTGTGTGTGTGAGTGCGTCCGTGTGTGTGTGTGTGTGTGTGTGTGTGTGTGTGTGTGTGTGTGTGTGTGTGTGAGTGAGTGTATGTGTGTGTATGTGTGTGTGTGTGAGGGTGTGCGTGTGTGAGTGTGTGTGAGTGTGCGTGTGTTGGTGTGTGCGTGTGTGTGTATGTATGTATGTGTGTGTGTGTGTGTGTGTGTGTGTGTGTGTGTGTGAGAGAGAGAGAGAGAGAGTGTGTGTGTGTGTGAGTGTGTGTGTGTGTGTGTGTGTGTGTGTGTGTGTGTGTGTGTGTGTGTGTGTGTGTGTGAGAGAGAGTGTGTATGTGAGTGAGTGTGTGAGTGAGTGAGTGTGTGAGTGTGCGTTTGCGTGTGTGTGTGTGTGTGTGTGTGTGTGTGTGAGAGTGTATATGTATGTATGTGTGTGTGTGCGCGCGCGCGCGTGTTTGCGTGAGTGAGTGCGTGTGTGTGCGCGTGCGCGTCTGTGTAAGTGCGTGTGTGTGTGCGCGCGTGCGCGCGCGCGCGCGCGCGCGCGTGTGTGTGTGTAAGCGTGCGTGAATGTGGGTATGGTTGTGTGAGTACGCATTTGGGTCAAACAAGATGCTATTTGGGATGCTTGTTTCTCTGTCATAGTCGTGTGAGTTATTTTGATGATGCTTCCGTAGAATGAATTGTTATCGTTTGTTGTTTGTAAACGTCCAGACTGATTTATGTTATTAAAGTTCATTGCAGCAACTTGTATTTTCGTAATGTACCATTTGTAAAATGCTATGAGCGTACTTATTGTGTTTAAATGACGCTATAGACATTTTTTTATTATTATGAATGAATGAATGAGTGGATGAATGAATAAATGCATAAATGAATGAATGGATGAATGAATGAATGGATGAATGAATGAATGAATGGATGGATGGATGAATGAATGAATGAATGAATGAAAATGAATGAATGAATGAATGAATGAATGAATGAATGAATGAATGAATGAATGAATGAATGAATGAATGGATGGATGGATGAATGAATGAATGAATGAATGAATGGATGGATGAATTAATGAATGAATGAATGAATGAATGAATGAATGAATGAATGAATGAATGAATGAATGAATGAATGGATAAATGAATGAATTGATGAATGAATGAATGAATGAATGGATGAATGAATGAATGGATGGATGGATGAATGAATGAATGAATGAATGAATGAATGGATGAATGAATGAATGAATGGATGGATGGATGAATGAATGAATGAATGAATGAATGAATGAATGAATGAATGAATGAATGAATGAATGAATGAATGAATGAATGAATGAATGAATGAATGAATGAATGAGACATTACCGCCTATCAGCCTTTGCAGGCTAGCACCGTAAGACCAGTGACTACAAACTCACTGTAGCTGGTCGAAGTAAACGTAAGTCATGTCTCGCTTTCCCTAACGGTTTGGCCTTGTTGGAATCTCGTAGGGAGACTCGGTGGGTCTATTCTTACCCCCAACCCACAGGGGGTCTATTCTTACCCCCAACCCACAGGGGGGTCTATTCTTACCCCCAACCCACAGGGGGGTCTATTCTTACCCTCAACCCACAGGAGGTCTATTCTTACCCCCAACCCACAGGGGGGTCTATTCTTACCCCCAACCCACAGGGGGGTCTATTCTTACCCTCAACCCACAGGAGGTCTATTCTTACCCCCAACCCACAGGGGGGTCTATTCTTAGCCCCAACCCACAGGGGGGTCCACTGTGAGCCATTCAGATGACAGAGTCAGTGTCACAGTTCACTACTTCTTGCCAAACTCATCAAAAGTGAATCGTGCTCTTTATGCACAAAAGAATTGGAGACGCCGGAGTTTATCTTCGTAAGTTGTGAAGTCACCTACTCTCTATGAACTCGCTGTGACCTTTTTAGTAGTCACAAGTCAGAGAAAGACAAAGTTTACTCCTTGCGATATTCTGTTTGGTTCCATTTCATGCGGGAAGCTGTGGATCGCATTATCCTTCTCGCCAAAAAAGGAAAATGAAACAAAACCCAACTTCCGCAGATATTACAAATTTCACTTCTTAAAAAAACCTAGAAGAGTTCCGTATCTATTCAAAATAGACGCGCAGTACACGTTCAAATTTGAAGGGGTGCGCGTCTGTTTGAATATAAATCCATTTCATTATAAGTCAATATGCAGTGATGTTGCATAGGAAGCAAATCTTTGTCTAGTAAAATTCCCTGAATTCTGAAACTGCCACTCAAGAACGTTCTCGCTGAATCGAGCGAGAAGTTGAAGGCAGGTCTAGTGGAGACAAAGAAACACGGGAACAATAAATCTCCCCCACAGTGTGTGGTCCTGCCCTGGATGAAGGAGGCGTGGGCTAGGATCCGTCCTGACGTCATTGCAAGAAGCTTCGAGAAATGGGGGATAGCAAATGGATTGTATGGGTTTCAAACGCCTCCTTTTCTTCGACGAGGACGAGGACAAGGGATTTGCCCTTGCCGAAGACAAAGTCACAAATGCACGTGCCGGGTTTCGAAAGGCCTTCGGCATTGTGCTGAGGGACGGCACTCAACCACAGACGAAAATTGTTGTGACGGTAGTGATTCCACCAGCTGTGGCAACCCTGGCCACTATGGAGTGGGATTGCGCTGAATGACTGCCTCAGACAAAAGAGTATTGGAAACTGAAAGGTTAGCGATAATTCTTCAGGTTCCTACCGACTGTGACAGGCGTGGCGACTCCGATTGTGGGGAGAGAGTATCTCACATCCATGTGAAGCATGGTGCCGTGCTATGGCCGGAGTGTGGCATGGCTCGAGCAGGCAGGGAGAATAGAGACGGTATACTTGTCTCTCTCCCTTCACTCCCTCCAAGGAATCAGCAGACAAGAAGACGTGGCATCAAATTTCTCCGTCTTTATTCATGGTAACAGACAGCGTAGTACATGGCCACTGCCTGCTGGGATGACCTCCTCGTGGCCTCTGTGGCCCCCGTCCTGCTCTTGCTTTAAATGGCCTCTGCTCGGACTTCCGCGAGAGCAGACGGAATTTCTAACAAAAAGCTGGGACCTGTGATTCCCAGTTAAGGCAACATTGTGCTGACACAACAGGTTCTAACAACTATTTGAATCGCAAATCAACAGTCCCATATGACAAACTTCACTCCGTTGGAAAGTGCATTAGTCAAAGTACATTCTGCTCCAATGAATGAATTCCAAAAGTGAACCATGTATAAATGAATGGCCAGTAAAATATTTACGGCGCCAATTAAATCAGGACTTATTCGTCGTTTTCGTTTAATGTTACCGTTTACAACTCATGGAGTGCAGGTTGCCATATATGAAATAATTGATAAGGATAAACACTAGGTTTAGATTCAGTATTACAGACAGTACATGGTACATTTGATGAATAAACTGTAAAAGTCAATGTGCTTTCACGCACCGCAATAGAAGTTGAAGACAGAGATAATGCCAGATGAGAGAGTGCGTTTGCGTGAATAAACATACATCTCAAAGGCAGCAAACAGAATGTGAGAGAAATACGCCTTAGCACGTATCTCTGCAGTTACAATCCACGCGCACAAGAATGGGACCAGATGAGAGACAGCATGTTGAACTACAGCTATTTGGACACTCACCCTCTTACACACGGATGGTCACAGTTGCATGTTGAAATACAGATATTTGGACACTCACCCTCTTACACACGGATGGTCACAGTTGCAACGGTGGCAATGATTCTACTGACCGTAACAGATCTGGGGCTGGTTGCTCAACAGATGGCTACCTGCCAGCTAAATTAGTGTCAGTTAGTGACTAGTTTCAAGGTAACTAGCTAGCAGTTAGGCACACTATCTATCGGAGTTGCACAGCTAACGCGAGTAGCTGAATGTTAGTCCTGTTACGTCACAAGGTAATAAAGAGAGCTTTTTCATTGGTTAGTTGATGAATGCAACGAGCTATTTGATTGGGTGGGTTGGAGGATTTTCCACACGGAAAGAGGCGAACGCACAGCGTCAGAGAGAGAGTGTATACGAGCCCAGCCAAGCTTCGCGCACTTCTATTTATAGCTGACGCGAGGACCTCAGCGACACCAGCAGGAAGGATTATAAATACATTGTTGTCCTCGAACCTGCCTTTGGCTGTGTTTATTATACAACTATCTTCAGTTTTCGCGTCTTTCAGACAGCTTACCAGATTATCGGATATGGATCAATCTCGAGAAGGATTATGTTGTTTTTGACTGGTAACACAATTTTACGGCCAAAAGCACGGTAAATGAATAAAACCTCGTGTAGATTATGAACAACTAGCGGGAACTCGTGCTACGCACTGCTGATGTGTGAATATTTTATAGCATGTTTACATACAAACTCAGGCTGACTTGGAAATACCAAACACATTGATAATAAAAGAAGAGTAAGTACTGCTACATCTTAAAAAGTGGATTAAAATAATAAAAAAATTAAACCTTTCCGGGGCTCGAACCCAACGACTTTAGAACTTTCGAGTGTTCACAGTCCCGCGCTCTATCCCCTCATCTACTGACTCGCATGACATCAATGCGAGTCGCTAACGTATTTATATACATATATGATCCGAGTTGATCCACCAAAAATGCGATCATAGGACGAAGGCCGACTGAAACTATCGAGGACCTTAAAAAGTCACTTCATAGTCAAATTTGGTCACGAAAAATACCCTACTACATCTTCCCACCGTCCCAACTCCACAAAAGGATCAAAGCGATCTCGATACATCCGATTTCGCCTCTGATATCGCTGACGATAAATCTGGTGAATGATCGCCGCCATTTTGGGGGGTACTACGGGACTTTAGAGCTGCTCCGACCACCTCTAAATTATCCCCGCTAACTTAGATGTCAGATAGTCAAAGTGGCGCTCGAGCAACCCAGTTAAGCTGTCCGGTGCTAATTTAGCTGGTAGGTTGCGTTTTAGCTGACAGCTAGCCGATAACTGATTGTTGAGCAACCGGCCCCTGGCCAAGAAGTGTTCTATCAACCACACAGGGAGCTTAAATGAGTGTTTGCATTTTATCGGATTCTTGAAAGGGGATGGTAGGTTGGAAGTGGGGTAGGAGTTTATGTGAGAGTGCGCGTCTATTCTAGAAAGTACGTCCATTGAAACACGGAATGTGTAGGGCTAGTTTGCTTGCAACAGGCGAATTGCAAAACAAACGGTCTAGAGTCAGATAAATGCCTTGGGAGACTTTCCCTTCCTCTGCATCACAATAAGGATAAAATTGATAAAAAGTATAATCACTGGATTTGAGCATAGCTTTTCTCTGTGAAAGAGGGTACTCTCTCTCTCTCTCTCTCTCTCTCTCTCTCTCTCTCTGTCTGTCTGTCTCTTCTGTCCTAGCTTCCCCTCTTGCTCCCCTTATCTCCCGCTGTTATCACTGCCACTCCTCTCCTGTTGCTGCACCGGTGTCACAGGATATTTCGGAACCGGACGAATCGGAACCATTCCGATTTATCCTGGCCCTGGTGAAAGGATATTTCGGAACCATTCCGATTTATCCTGGCCCTGGTGGCAGGATTTTTCGGAACCACCAGGATATTTCGGAACCGTCTAGACGGTCGTTAGCTCACAACTCACTGTACTCCAGCGCGTGAGTTTTCCCACGCCTGTGGCAAACAAGTGTTATGTTGCGGAAGAATGTGAAGGGAATTTGTAGACTATGGGTGGCTAAAGAATTGTGTAGAATTGCTTGTGTTTGTGCTTGCATTTTCCTTCCCTCACACACACACACGCACGCACGCACGCACACATGCACACGCTCAGACACACACACTCAGACACACGCACACGCACGCAATCACACACACACACCCGCGCGCACACACACACGTATACACACGCACGCACGCACACGCATACACACAGACATCTCCCCCCATACCCACCCACCGACACACACACACACGCGCACGTGCGCGCGCACACACATACACACACACACACACGCACACACACACACAGACACACACACACACACTGCTGCTGCCCCCTGACGTGGCTCCGCTGCTGCCCCCTGATGTGTCTCCGCTGCTGCCCCCTGATGTGTCTCCGCTGCTGCCCCCTGATATGTCTCCGCTGGTGCCCCCTGATATGTCTCCGCTGCTGCCACCTGATGTGTCTCCGCTGCTCTCCCCTGATGTGTCTCCGCTGCTACCCCCTGATGTGTCTCCGGCGCTGCCCTCTGACGTCTCTCTGTTGTCGCCCTTCGATGTCACTACAGTGGGCGCTATGACGCTGCCCCCTGATGTCGACCCAGCGCTGGCAACTGACGTCACTGCCATTTGATGTCTCTCCGGCGCTGCCTTTCGATGTCTCTCCGGCGCTGCCTCCGGATGGTGTTTACACTGACTTTGCACAGTGATGATGATGATGATGATGATGTCTACTTGTATAGCGCACGTATCCATGCTGGCAGCATGCTCAAGGCGCTTGAGCCGATGTTGAGGCTGTCTCTCAGTGTGTAGTGTCTCAAGTCAATGAGACCAGTCTCCTGCTGCCAAGGGCGCTGGCACACTGTTTTCCACAAAGGAGAAATTGTGCGTGCTGGGTGTTTTTACTGTGGCCGACATCCACCCGTCGAGGACATGGGCGTCAGGATCTTTATAGTGCGTGATTTTGATGTTGTGAATGCGTATCACACACTAGACCTCGGTTTATTAAGGTCTCATCCGAAGGACCTGGGGAGAGGCCCTGAGGAGGGCCGTTTGGTAGCCCTAAAGAGGGCCATTTGGTACCCGGTTTCACTCCTGGGTGGGGAGAAGCAAT